>JAVTVY010054056.1:0-31218 GCA_036873755.1 Hanleya hanleyi
CCAAGAGGCTGGAGTCCAACGCCATATTTTCCCACCACCATATGTTGCGTTTATTGTTTTCTGTATGACAAAATTCTACGGGTTAACGTTTAGTCCCTGGGGTTTACCCTCTGTACAAATCATTACGAAGTAGTTATTTGCAATTGTATTGTCAAGGTCGAGCAAGGAGCGCTTGGTCGGTGTCGGGCCTCACAGACAGACTTGCATTTTGGTGATACTTTCCCGTCTGGGCAATTTCCTCTATCTAGCGGGCACATCACTGTCCATCAGATGCCTTGGCACGGCTGTTACATCATCGCTTTTGCGTATTTATAACTGATACCGCCCAAGCCTGTGCTAGGGGTCGTGTGGTCATGCCATTCAAGCAACCACCTCGCTGGGGGTCTAATAACACCCCAGCCATCAGTCAGATTATTGGACCGGATTTGGGACCTTCGCGCACATCGCCGGAAGTGACATCATATATAGTAAAATAGATGTTTACCGAACATTTCGATTACTTTTCAAGTCTGCATAATACCTCCGTTGACCTAGCGTTAAAAAGAATTATCTGGAGATAATTTTCCCTGTTTATCTGGACAGAGCATATGAAAAGTAGTTCGCTCATGTGCAACACTAAACCGTGCGTTGGTTGGTTTCCCCTATACGTCATAGCAACGTAGTAAAGGTCAACTTCCGCTATTGGTGGCATGGATGGTAATGGAGCCTGCGAAATGGAGCATGCGCTGTGGGGAGGCTGGCCATTCAAGGTGTCCACACGAACGACTACAATAAAAGCCTGTCCGAGTTAAAAATAATCAAAAGGACGATGCTTCGTTCTTGAGATGCATTTAGATATTAGGAAGACAGAATACTAGCCCGTTGACCTTTGATGAGATCGCGTGCTTCGTTCATATATGACCCAATCTCCTCTCACAGAACCAGATTCTGCGTCGTAGTTCAGCTTCTTACCTTCGTCGGCGAGGCTGGGGTCGTACAGTATAGTGAATTCAATTGACAACTATTTCGCGTAAATAGACGCATTTCGAACCAAAACGAAAACAAATATACTGAACCTTGAGAGCTAATCATCCATTACGTCATTTTAAGTAAGGGAAGCTGGCCCAGGCTAAAATCTGCCCGCGCCCCCAACACTAGAGGGCGATGGTTTGGTAGAATGGAATACGCGAACTTGTGCCTATGCATCGGCCCAGTAAGCAGGTTGAAAACTTTCATTCTCTGGGAGCCATGTTAAGATGAGGGGCTTGGAACGCATCTTAACCCTATCTGGCCTGGGGGTGGGGGGTTAATGGCCCCCCTACCAAACTTTCTGCGCTATTTCCGGAACGACAGAAAAATGGAGAGCTGAAACTCCTTGACTTTATAGTTTGTCATATTGGGGTCATTTTGAGCCTATTTGCATAACCCCCCGAGCAGAGGATCATGAGTAAATTCAAAATGGCGGCCAAGTGGGGTACCAGAAAAGTGATGTTTTCGTCATATTTCTTCAAAATTTCTGCTTTTCCGCAATGAAAAGTGGGCAAAAACTATTTTATTTCACATTACATTAATATTTACTAATCGAAAAATCGACCAAAAAATGCCGTTTTTGAAAATGACGTCACTGTGACGTCATCAAAGCGACCATCTTCGATTTTGTTACATTTTCTGGTAGAGCTTGACCCAAGTGTATAGTGTGGTAAGTTTCAGCCCCTCTAGCTCAAGGGGTAAGAAAAATAATTAGGGGGTTGGGCAGCTCCCAAAAAGCCCAGGCCAGATAGGGTTAAGTAAGGGAGGCTGACCCAAGCTAAAATCTGCCTGCCTCCACCAGTAGAGGGCGATAGTTTGCTAGGATGGAATACGCCGCCTTGTGCCTGCGTATCGGCCCAGTAAGCAGGTCTAAAACTTTATTCTCTTGGAGCCATGTTAAGATGAGGGGTTCTGAACATGATTTAAAACAGCCTGTGGATGTTTTATATGGATTAGAACAACTCACCTTCCTTCGTCGTCGGACATTCTCTCCCATAACATCCCAGGTTGAGAAATGTGATAAATAGTACCAATAAATTCAGCATCCTGGTGTGGTGATGGATTAGTTACTACAATAACAACAACAACAACAACAACAACAAAAACACTGTTTAAATGATAGATTTATCGACGAGCAAAGCATTGCTATTCTACATCTACCTAACTTTTAGTTTGCTGGTTCGGAGCAATGACTGATTTGAAAAGTGAAATGCCTCGAGGAGTCCCATAAGCTTCCGGAGCTGAAATTATATTTTTGGAAAGCAAAAGCGGTTTTGATGGAGTAACTTTCTGCATCGATCAGCCAGCAAGCCCGCTTTCATACTTTATGACAACACAATATTTCATGTGTAAAGATTTACGCTAGACAGTGTGTAAGATGTTCATGGGTGTGGAAAAAATGGATGGGCGTCTCCAAAGTCAACTAAACAATATTTTTCTATAAACCCTAGCAGGAAGGGTCGATGCGAATTATAAATGCAAAATAAAAATCTGGACTATTTGTACAAATACAGTATCGGTGTGGAGGCTTATTAAAGTGTCCGGTGGCTAAGAGAGTCCGGTTCCCATCTTCTAACCCGGCTAGGATATTTTCCTCCAGCTCAATGATAGGCCCTATGTGTCGGTCCTTATGCGGAGGGACACTCTTAGCCAGGACATACTTACCCATCAAACTGGTGGTAAAGACTCTTGCTTCGATTTATTATTTAACCGTCTGCGTAAAGGATTCTTTGATACTTGTATTTTAGGCATAGATTTGGTTGACTCGTCTAATCTTTAGCGCCAAGAATGCGAGGATAAAATAGCGGCACTTTGGACTGTTGCAGTCTGACTGAGAATCAAACCATTCGTGAATCGCCATTGTATTCTCAAACGCCCAAGGCTATTCTCAGATGACGGTTTGTATAAATTTCGGATCGGGGGCATAGAATGTGGAAGCTAGGATTAACATTGCATTGAACACCTTTAATAATCACCTGTACTTCAAATTCTTATAACTTGCTCACATATACATACAAACACTGATGCTTCGTATGTCAATATTGATAATGGGTGGCCTATCTTTCATGAAATACGATCGATGTCCCTACCCCCACGGTACACAAAGCGAAAGAGTCACCACGGTCGATAATGAGATTAATTTTTCTTAAAGTGATCGTAAACCCTCAAGTAAAGTTTCCATCAAATGAAAGACCATTGCGAACAGTGTCGGAAAATATTTATTGTAATTTTTTATGATTTTATTACACAGAGTAAACTGCAAAAGCATGGTATTCTATGGTGGTCTGTTGCAATCATATCTAGGTCCAGTGACGTCACACCGCCTTAATACATATATTTCAAACTTTCCAATGGTTGAATCAAGCTTAAGGTGTGTATACTTTGAGTTTCAACACAGACTCACTGTTCCAATGGGCATGTTTCACCAAAATCGGGCAGATGGTAACTCATAAGTGTCAAATCAATTTGAATCTTGCATTTAATTTCCCCGATTTTTGTGAAACATGCACATTGGAACTGAGTTTGTGTCGAAACTCAAAGTATACAACACCTTAAGCTTGGTTCGAGCATTGGAAAGTGCATACAAAATCGAACGTCGTCTTTATTTATAAAATCCGCGTCCTCACCGATCATAGTATTTTGTCAACTGTAGACCCCAAAACACATGGCTTATTAAATAACTATATTTCGCCTGAACACTCAAGTTTTGCAAACTTTGAGTGCACCAAGAACATCAAAATTTAATACTTCCATTGTCCATACTCAAGAATATGCTGAAATATTCAATGATTTTCTGTTTGTAAAGTTTGAGTCTTTTTCCAAAACGAGACTGATGCCATCTGTAAATGGCCTAGACCGAATGAGAATTCCTGGCTGATCTAGACCGTTCCCAGATAACCTAGGATTTTCAGTCTGACTGCAAAATGGCCACCCCAAGCCCACCTTTTCTTGTGTTTCCGCCTGATTAACCCATGTGGTACAGGCCTGGGGAAGGACTGGAAACTTCCCATACTGTATACCCTTGAGTCACGCTCTGACAGAAAATGTAAAAAAATCCAAAATGGTCGCTTTGATGACGTCACAGTGAAGTCATTTTGAAAAATGACATTTTTTGATCGATTTTACTGTAGGATTTTTCGATTGTTTTACATTTATGTAATTTCTCCGCAAAACTGTATGATAAATTAGTAAATATTCATGTGATGTGAAATAAAATAGTTTGGCCCACTTTTCGTCGCGAAAAAGCAGAAATTTTGAAGAAAGATAACTTTTGTGCTACCCTACGTGACCGCCATCTTGAATTTACTCATGATCCTCTGCTCGGGGGCTTATGCAAATAAACTCAAGCTGAACCCAATATGAAAAATTATAACGTCACAGGTTGGCAGCTCTCTGTCTACAAGTAGTCTCTAAAAAACACAAAAAGTGAGCAAGTATAGATGAAGGATGTTATTAAAAATATAAGCTCACGCCAATGCAATTATATTTAGTCCGTTGGCAATTTAGTCCGCTTGCTATCTTTCAACCCAGCTGAAAATTGCTTTTCCAATACACATGGTGATTAAAGTCGCTCACATGGATAAACTTCCGGTCAAGTAATTTAGAACATGAGCAATCAGGGTATCGGTACACATCTCAAGATTAGAAATGCTGACTTTTTGTACCGACACAATGGACCAAAAAAGACTGTACTCACGAATTTGTTGATTCCAGAAATTATGTACGCTTGGTTCTTTATCTTCAGCCTCTGTCACAGGATGTATCTCCTACACCTGGAGTTGCCTGTCCAGTTGATATAAACCAATAATTCAACAACAGATAAAGAATCTGTTTCGGCTATATTCAAATAATTTAATTTCATTCCATCAAGATATAATCAGATACAATTCCATCAATATAAATATATTATATGCAGTCTTCATTGAAATCGCTTACAACAACAACACATATGTCGACCTTCTGATAAGTAGATACCATGTACTGCGATTTCCAATTAACAAGACAATGGCAATTGTGTGTATAATATACCGACAATCTGATGAAAACCAGCTGTACAAAGTCGCCTTGTCTCCCATGTAGATCTGGCATCAACATCCTCGTTTCTGTGCTCCAAGTATTAACCAATCACAGATCTTCTCCACAATGTACGGATGTCAGTTCTTAATTTTGTCTGCAGTATCGCGTGTCCAGCTGTCCGTCAAACAGAGTTAGTATGAGGAATCTGACATATACAAGCATCACAGCAACACGATTGGATAACACGGCTAAAGCGCCTCTAAAGGACAATAGGTGAATATCAGGCCGTTTGAATCAGTGGGCGCACAAGGACAGTTAGGGACGTAGTGAGACAAGCTGGTATATGAGCGTAGATATTGATCGATACACCTGCTGTCCAGCAACACAAACGACTTTCATTATTTTGCCTTTCTGTCACAATCAGTTTGCATTTGGAGATTAAATGTTAGAACCACAACTCGAGGGACAGGTTCTTACTACATCTACTCAACATCTCAAGTTTGAGAAAGCGTTGTTGCTACAGCACAGCATGGTTAGTCCACTTGGAGGCGGAACAGGATGGGATTATAGATATAAGCTATTAAGAAGACACGAAGAATTATGACGTAGCAGAACACGAACGGTCTGCTCTATTATGAATTTAAGCAGGGGCCATTATTACGAAACTATGAAGGACAACCATAACCTTGATGTGTCTGGAGCAAGGTATGATTGAACTCTAAGGTCAAAGGTAAAAATCAGTTGACCTAAATATTGTGGTCTTGCGTAGGGATCAAAGATCACTTGCGATCACGTGACCGGAAGTGTACTCAATGACATTTGACCCCGCCGATAATTCGCCGAAAAGGTCGGAGATCAAACGTCAATCAGCCCCAGGTTAGCTTTTCCTACTACTGATTTGTCATCAGGGGGCGCCATTCTAAAGCAAGGATGACGAGCAAGTTAGCCATCGTCCACACGAAGCTTATATTACAAAGGTCTTAATGTATTTTTGAGGAATTTGTCCGCTACTGCAGCTACCCTGTTAGTTTTGAGCTGCGTGCGCAATTATAAGCGTTGGTTGTGTGTTGCGATTTGCATGAAATTAGGTGAAAACAATTGATAGTCAGTGCGCATCCAGCACCCCAGTGAGTCATTAATGAGAGCCATGACGTCATCAGTGATGTCATCAGTAGTAGAGAAAGCGCAGATTGGTTTGCATTACGAGCGTATGTATGGGAGGATTATATGACCTTGGGTGTAGCGTGTGTATTCAATCCACATCAAACAGCTCACGTAGAGAGCATGACGTCATGGCGCAGAAAGCTCTCCTTCTTACTCACCCCTATAACCCACTCGGACAAGAGGAATGATTTTATTGAAGTTCTAGTTGGGTACAGTATCAGTGCCGTCGTAGATCGGGTGATATGCACATGCGCGTACGGGAAGTAGTTGAGAAATGTTCTTTTTTTAATGTGCAGGGGCATTTTTGTGAAATGTGGGACATACGTGGGGGTTCTGGTGAAATATCGTTGTCTAAAATAAGACTGGGCAGTTTGATCGTTGATACGCGTATGTTCACTAGGAAAGTAATATAGAATGGGCAGTCTGTTGTGGGAGCTTTGGACGAGATGTGAGCCATCCGTGATCCTAATGAAGGCGTCCTAAGGAGCGCTGCCGTTTTGTAGTGGAGCTTGACTCAAGTTCCAGCCCCTAGCTCAAGTGTTAAGAAATGCCCCCTCAGACCTGGTCATATCCCAAATGACCCAGGCCAGATAGAGTTAAAACTGCGCATGAGCTCAGAGAGCCGATGGGTACAACCGAAATAACTGTAAATGTAGCCACAAATCCCAGGTTTGTGAGTGTCTCACTAATTGGAAAAACCTGTACGGTTAAGGACTGTAGGAATTTGGCATAGAGGTACATCGTGGTCTGGGGAGCATTTCTAGGTATGGAGCCACCTTGAACTTTTCTTATGTAGGTCACAGCGGCCATCTTTCAAAATGGCTGCCAAAAGCCCATATTATCATCTAGAATCCTGCACTGTTTTATCTGGTCGGCAACATTTGTGTTGGTCATGTGTCAGAATATTGATAGAAAATGCCATATCAATGTTGCCTGAGCCTTATTTTATTTCATATCTATATATCTATTCCAACGACCACTCGCAAACTTCGAGGTTAACATGGCTCCACAATAGAATTCTGTATCCCCTGGAGAGAATTATCAGCCATCTGGGGGTTCGAATTGGCGACCACTGGAAAACATTTTTCCAAGATCTTATTAGCCAACCAAGTTATAAACTTGATATGGAGAAAAGACTTTTCATAAGCACACGTCTCTCATCATAACATCGACATACTCGATCCACATAACTACTAAGTCGTAAATATGAGGTAGGGGTTCCATACGTAATCGATAGTCTTCAAGAATCTTCAAGTTGATGAAAGTGCAAGTTTTCATCAGGGATAGGCGTTTATGCCTTCAGTAATATTACTATATATGATAACAGATAATATTATGAATACGTAATATAAACTCGCCCCTCTTGATACATTATTACAAACTGTATCTAGCAGTTATCCTGTACCATTTTGAAGGTACGGTTATATACCTGGCGACATCCTGTGAATATATCTTAGAATCGTGGAAATAAAAACGCATGGTCGAATAGAACTGTATTACAGAAAAGGCAAAATACACTTCTCATGTGAAATCTTGTCCCCTGAAAAAAAATGCTACCCTGAACTCACATCACCTGACATAACAGAGATACCAGAGGGCATACGATGGAATGGTCGAATGCGTCGAAGTATATCTCCGGAGAGTTTACCTAACACACTAATGCAAGGACGTTTCGGTGCTCCAAATCCGGAAAGTTGAATGCTACATGTAATTCGACCATGAAGTGTCGTCGCTGATGAGCTCATCAAAGCATATACCGGGGAAAAGTTTAATGATTCTGACAAGACGATTTTCATGTCATTCACATTTGATGGAAATTTGCAAAGCATGCTTAAACGACCTCTTGAGCTCCGGATTAGTTTACAATACGAAACGTGACGCCAGTGACTCGCCTGCTATAGCATTGCAAAAGATGAAAACTATTTATAGCCAAACACAAGAAACTTTGAGTGAAACCTACAACTAGTTTTTGCAGTAATGGTTTGCGAGGTGATTGAACTCGTCAAATAAGCCCAGTATCTTGTACCGAACCAGTTTACTTCACTACTATTAAACGAGGCCATACATCCAGAATAGCATATACTTTATATGCTATCAGACATATTTCGCCTAAAACATAGACGTCGACCCTGACGAGAAATTGCATGGGCATAACCTGGAATATCCCAAACATAAGTTTTTTAGCAATGGTCCCTCATGAGAAATTTTGAGGAGAGTATGTTGTTATGCGATGTACCAAGCGAACAAATCTTGGAAGCCAAAATATTAAACCGCCAGATTGTTGGGATTGATTTTGTGGCACTATAAACCCTTCCCTCTTCCCCCAAACTGAAACCACTAGGTTGAAACCACTTGCGGAGCATCTCTATAACGACATTCCCTCACTTGCATAAGATTAAATGGACAAGTAGATGGACAATATCATGCTATATTCAAAGCGACATGAGCACCAGCTGATTCCGTGCGTCATGAATGAGATATTGCAATTGGATTCAATCCAATCTGTCACCATCCCCGGATATTCACCGGAATCTCAGAATGATAAGAAGGGATATACTCTCTCTGCCTTCTTAGCTTTTCATATTGGGGTTATAAAACTCGTTTGTTTGATTCAAAACGTCATTGGTACATTGAAAACTTGCGGTCATGCCGACCCACAAAAATGGATGCTTAATGAGGTTGGAATAACCATAAAACTGAACATAAATGGAACGAATACATTTTTTTCTGATTTCCACTTCAAATAAATACATGTTTTGTCACAACGTTTCGCTAAGTACGCCCCCGGAGTTTTGAAGTGAATCCGACTAAGCACGCTAAAGGCATATTCACCTCAACGTCATGTTAATATATATTTTGGAAGTGCATATCTAGATAACTCTTTGTGTTCAATAATGTATTTCACTCAACCTATTTCTTCACGTTTTCTTTACTTGAAAGCGTACTATACTAATTTACATGGCATCATGTAAGAAAGCTCTATCGTTCAGAAACGTACTTGAGACCAAATCCAAGAAAAGAAATAAATTAGAAATAATTGAGAATAAATCGCCCGAGTAGCACATCCCGACAAGACTAAATCATTTGGGCCACCAAGATAAATCTGTTCGCATTTGCTGGGAGAGGTGACCCTTACTATCTAACTGTGAAAATGTTTAGTCCTCTCGTTTAAGAGGTTGAGATAATACTCAGAGTCAGATAAAGAAACGGTCAAAAACAACCCTGCCTCATGGCGGCCATCTTGAAAAATTGCTGTTACGTCTATAATAACCCATAGTACAAAATGACTCCATATCTCATTGCTTTTCCACCGCCATGTCTAATTACGTTTGGGCTTTGGTACTTTGTGAGAAAAGTCAAAATCCTATGAAAAATTCACATTATCTGGTTGACTATATATGTTTGACTAATTGTTTATTATAATTATCAATATTATTGTTTTCATTCCTTTATTAATTAAATATTACTATACTGTGAAATTGTACAACTATTCTACTTTCAAAACTCGAGTGCATCGCAGCAGTGTTGGCAAATAACCCAAACCTATAGGTGTGCCTAAACGGCCCAAACATTAAAATATGGCAGCTATTTTGAAATATCTTTTGAGCAATTTCACATATCTGGTTGGCTATTTTTGCTTATTATTTTCATCGGTATTATAATTTTCATTCATTAATTAATTAAATATTACTGTCTCCCAATAATGTAGCACTGTAGAACCGTGTTGCTTTCAAAATCAAAGTGTAACGCAGTAGGCTGGCTAACTGATACAAAGCTACTTGTGCCCAAAGTGCCCGAGATGAAAATCGGGAGGCCATTTTGGAAAATGATGGCAGTCATTTTGGAAATCCGAGATGGTTGTTATTACACCATATCTATTTTGAAATATTCGTCATGCTAAAACACTAAAATATCAGAGTATCGACATAAATTATGTTGATTTTTTGTGTGGTTATTGAAAGTGACTAAAATAGGCTTCAGATGACAGATTTCAGATCTTGAAATCCAAGATGGTCAACTCGGCCATATGACGATTTTCATTTGCTTAACTTTGATATGACACTTTCCATCAATATTCTGACAACTCAACCAAGGAATAAGTCCCAAACAGAAGAAACAGTGCAGGATTCCAGATGCTAATATGGGATCCTCGGCGGCCATTTTTCAAAATGGTCCCTGTGACCTACATAGGAAAAGTTCGCGATGGCTCCATATCTAGAAATGCTCCCCCAGGCGTCGAAGTACACCTGCGCCAAATTGCATGCTTTTATGAAAACAGGCACCATTTGATGGAAAATCAGCACATATTGACTGGACTACGGTATGTCTGCAGCTTGTAGAGCTCTGTAATATGGTAAAGGTCTTATTAGGTCAGTTCTGGTTGTCAAATGACATCTAGCTGTATATCGACGCTGCTTGTAGCCATGGGATGGGGCTTATTTCGACGGTCACTGGCATATGGCGCGTGGCCTGATAGCTGGCATAACTTTGGGGCAACGAAGGCTATTACATTGGCCTCTTTCCTATTGGTGTATATCGAACTCTGAGCATTCCACTGGCATCAAAGGAAGACACTTTTTCGCTCAGATAACTTTGCAGTGGTGAGGATAGTCAATCGTCAGTAACGTAAGTCACCTAGGGTAGTGAACTTAGTCAACGCGTTAGGGATAGCATGCTTAACGAACAATATTCTCTTTAAGTTGCGGCACATTTGTGGTATTAGCGAAGAGATCTCTGATTCAATTTCACGTTTCCAGTGGCATCGTTTTCGTCAACTGGCCCACAAGCAGACGAGGCACTGACGCCCATACCCCAGTGGCAATGGGAAATTTGGAGAAGTAGACCCCTAGACAAACGAAATTCGTTGGTTCATCGCGTGTGGGCTGCAAATGAGACGGGAGTAATCTCCCTTGACCTATTTCGGATAGTATGACCAGTACCCGCCCTCAAAATTTTAAATGTATTGCCTATCTTTTCAGCAGGGTTATGCTCCCTTGATGGATAGCATTCACAGTCAGAAAAAAATGGTGATAACTATCACCCTGAAAAGGTGATGAGTTAGAGCCATCACCCCTTTTTTTATAATCACCTTTAAAAATTATGGCCATCACCTTTGAAGATTGATGAGCAATGATTGTAAATTTAGGTAATCACCTTTAGGGTGATGAGGCAACATCACCACACTTAAAAGGTGATAGTCTTCCCCATTTTAAGGTGATGGCTCTAACTCATCACCTTTTAAAGGTGATGGTCAGGTCTGATCACCATTAAAGGGGGATGGGCCTTCACCTTTTTTCTGGCTGTGTTCATTTGGCCGGGATCTCCTGCAGGCATATATTTAATATTTATTTATATTTTTACCTGAACCCACACAGGATTTTGTTGTGAAGAGAATGATGGATGGCCTGAGGTGAAGAGATATTCAGCCCCATCGACGTCCGCCTATTGACCTGCCTTTGCTAACGAATATTGTGGAAGTACTGCGGCATGTTTGCAAATCAAAGTATGAATGTGGGACAGTTTAGAGCTGTCTATACTTTGTCTTTCTTTGGTTTTCTTCGTGTAAGCTAACTGACGTCGAATTGTAGCGGAAAGTGCCCTTCTAGTGAACTTTTCTCTGCTGCTCCGAAACGACAAAACCGACGAAGCTGAAACTTTAAAGCCTATCTTATTGGGGTCATTTTAAGCCTATTTTTATATACCCCCGGGCAGAGGTTCATGGCTAAATTCAAAATGGCGGCCATGTGGTATCCGCGAAAGTCGTGTTTTTCAATCTTTTCGCTCCATTTCGTCACATTTTCCTTGCCTAAAAGGCCTTAAAGTATTTTATTTATGCCAAACTAATTATTCTATATTTTATTTGATTTTTTTCGAGAGAAAAATCGGAAAAATGAAAATTCAAAAATCGACCCCAGACATGACGAAAAATGGCTTCCGAGAAGATGACGTCACTGTGCCGTCATCATGGCGGCCATCTTGAATTATCTTGAACCCAAGATACTGTGTGGTAAGTTTCAGCGCTCTAGCCTTATTTGTAGGGGAAATAGTGCCCCCCTCCCCCTCCCGCCCCAGGCTGCGATACATCCCAAATCGCCGAGGCCAGGTAGGGTTAAAGAACTTCTAAATTAAATCACCTATCTGTTCGATGCGCTTTGCACTGTTTCAGGATTGAGTCAAAGAGGCTAGCTAATGTGAATGGTATCCACCGTAGAAACGATAAAGCTCATGGGTAAGTCTGCGGCTTACCAGCAATATATCCACATTTAATTGGTATATGCCTTCTTTCATGTTGTGTATTTCAGTAAGCCTCTGTGAACTTCATGTGTGCATTTGTAGTATGCTGAAAAGGATCATGTATGTTTAGATGGGTAAATGACCCCAGAACAGGTGCCGTAGAAGTGCCAATAATAAAATATTACCTATACAAGAAATTGTTCAGTTGGCATGAAGTACAATATTATATTGTATACTCAGAAAAGTTTCAAGACACTTGAGTCGTATCAAGTAGTGCATTCGTGCAAAATCGTCAATTCTGAGGCGAAAACACCTCATATTTCTTTCTGAAACATATGAAGATAAATGATAAACAGGACCAGCTTGACACAGCATACATGCTTTACTTATAGTGAATGAGGACCCGATAAATGCATTGGTCAGGGGTTATTGATGCAATTGTGGGCAATGCTTATTTGACACTTAGAGTTATTCCCCCTGAAAGTTACATTCTGTAAGACAAACGTTATTATGTCCCTTATATCGTCTGCTTCATCATTTGCGTACACTTCGCCATCCATAAGATGGTCTTACCGCGTATAGATGACCAAAATGGTTACAGGTTGTCTGCTTCATATGATAGCTAGTTCATGTACTCGCCGCCAGGCGGCTCAATCTTTCTTTTTCTGTAAAATGGCGGGCTGTGATAAACTAGAGTGTGTTTGTCGGAGAAACCATCCACTATTTTGTACACATAAATGAACACTAAAGTTGGTTCAAGTACTGTAATCATAGACTGTGAGTACGATGTTTATTTTCGTCCAACTGATTCCTATATATTCACGCTAAAATTATACTAATTTCGCTAGTTTCGGTTTGTTGACCTCTGATCAGCAATTACGTCATTTCATAATATGTAATTCTATTTGTCTCGCTATGTAATTCTAGTTGTCTCGCTATGTAATTATATTGCCTAATATTCGTACACACAACCGCTGTTATGAACTACAGATGTAGGGTAATTCCGGTACCAAATTATTGTCACGAGTCCGAGTAAAACTCAAATTGGACCGTATTGGTCCGTATTGGTCCAATTAATGTTTATGCTCTGCATAGAAGGATTATTATCTAGTATTACTTGGATTGTAGATTACAGAATATTATGCCGCCATGTGTCATGAACTGAGGGAAGTCTCTGTGATTTATGTCCTGTCTTCCACTCTGCATAGATGGTATATCAGGGGGAGTTATTTCTGTAATGAACTGCATGATACTATATGTGAATTGGTACTTTAGGTAAGGGTTGAATATGTTATAAACATGCATCCTGTACTTCTGGAAACTAATTATCAGTGCTATTTAACCATAGTAAGTTTCTTTAGGTATGTCATTTGTACATGAAACAGACATGTTTACTGATATGAGACTGGTGCTCAGAGTTATGTATGACTTTAAGGGAAATTCAGTGTATATAACTTTAACCCTATAATTGTCCAGTCGGTCAATATGAGCTTAGTCGACCTTGTATATTAATATTTGATATCATCTTGGTTCTTACAGGTCCGGTTGTCACCCTTTTTGGTTACCGGTCAGCATTGACTTATGTAACAACAGATTTCCTTTCCGTCCAAATACCATGTGAATAAATGACTGAATGTTAATCCGGAGTTGTTGGTTCCTTTCCGAAACCCGGGTAACACAATCTATAAAAAATGTACAGCTTTGACCTATCTGAAATCATTATTATACAGCTGGGAGCTAATGACCTGTCTGAAGTGAACAGCTGTTCTTGCTTCTTCATTTGTTACATCACATTCAATGACTGTTGCCCAACTGTAAGACTGTTTTTTCTCATATGCCGCCTGGGCGATCCTGGCCTATGGCTTATGAGACAGTAAAATTGAACGGGCTCGAAAAGGGATAAATTGGACAGAAGGCAACAAATTTTGGATGGCTGGTGGTTTTTTTCCATGTGCCACTCTGATATAACGGGATATTCAGGCAGGACGGCATTCAATTGTCTGACACAGGTAATGAAGTTATTAAACATGTCTGGAGGACAATAGAAGAGCTCATTCTGACAGACGTACGTTATTTCCCCCAGATTTGGCGTTAGTGACTTCGTCACTGGTGATTGCTCGCTTGTCACCACGAATGTATGTGCGCAGATACCATGGTTTGCAGTAATTACAGGGTTTGGGGAAAGCATTTTAACCCAAACTTTCTGCGCTATCTGGAGAGCTTTCTGCGAAAAATGGAGAGCTGAAACTCCGTGACTTTATAGTTTATCATATTGTGGTGATTTTTGAGCCTATTTGCATGAACCCCCGAGCAGAGGATCATGGGTAAATTCAAGATGGCGACACGTGAGGTACCAGGAAAGTGATTTTTCGTCATATTTCTTCAAAATTTCTGCTTTTCCGCAATGAAAAGTGGACAAAAACTATTTTATTTCACATTACATTAATATTTACTAATTTATCATGCAGTTTTGCGGAGAAATTGCATGAATAAAAAATTCGGAAAATCTGACCGTAAAATCGACCAAAAAATGCCGTTTTGAAATGACGTCCAGCCATCTTGGATTTTTTAACATTTTCTGGTAGAGAAAGGGGACCCAAGGGTATGGTGTGGTAAGTTTCAGGGGGTAAGAAAAATAATTAGGGGTGGTGGGGGCCCAAAAATCCCAGGCCAGATATGGTTAAGAGATGCATGTATGGCGAGTAATTAGAAGATACTTGAAATGGCGCGTATCTTGTTTAACTCTGGAAACAGTGTGGTGGAGAGCGCACTCTAATGATCTTTTATGTTACCATATTACGGTCCTCTTGGGGTGTGTTCCACGTTGTAATGAATGTTACATTACATATGGTCTCATTTATGTTACCATGAGCAAGATGGTCATTTTGAACTGTGGAACTGCTATAGGAGATAGGGTGATCATAGTTATGTGTTATATAGTGAGAAAACATTATATTTTGGGAAACTAATCAGATGTTGAATAACTAGAGACAAAGATATAGTCAGGAATAATCACATGTTATCATATGATGAAATATGACAGAATTGGCAGGTCTCCACACAAACTACTGGACTACATGGCAGAGTGTCTGACGTCAAAGGACCTACGAAGTAGTGTTTGATATGCATTAGGACATGTTTTTGCCAATTTCGAGGTTTATAGGTCACCTAAGTAGGTCAAATTTTCGTCAAAAGTAGGTCAGCTCAGAACTTGCTGGTAACACTCCCCTAATGCACGTTCGTGCCAAAAATCAAGGTTCTAGTTGTCAACGGTTCTCCTTATTTTGCGGGGTCCTCGGTGGTCCATGTGTGAAAGTTTGTCAGTTACTTGCCGAAGGGCAGTGGTTCTCTCCGGGTACTCCGGCTTCCTCCACCAACCAAACTGACTGTCACCATATGAGTGAAACAAACTTGAGTGTGACATTAAGCCAAATTCCTTCCCTCCTCCTTATTTTGCCGGAGAAAAGATTCGGATGGACTGACTCACTCACTGACTAACTCATTACCGGACAATTTGCAAATGAGAGCCTACTTCGTAGGAATATTGCAGTCAATAATGCCATTTCTATTAAAGTCATGGCTCATGGACGGTGACCACTGGATAACAGACAGAAGTACAATTTCATTTAGAGGAACAGAGACGAGTGTTATGAAATGGACATAATCAATGACAATGACAAGAAGCCTTGTTGTAAACATTTTTGGCCCCGTAAATTCTGGTTATAATGAGCTATACCTTTGTGACTGGCAAGAGGTTTCTGTTTTATTGCAATATATTATTAAGATTATAAGCTAAAGGTACAAGAGGAGAGTGCTATTATACATAACAGATGCAATATTTGGTTATATAGGCCCAAGTCTATCGGCAATTCACAGAATTTCTGTCAGCAATGCAACTTTAGTAGCGGGAATGTGTACAGATATGTTCCAATACAATGAAATTATAGACAATATCATGATATTATATGATTAAGGAGCAAGGGTAGCCTAATGAAATTGTAGATTTGAGCTTATAAAGCGAGCAATGAGACGAATGAATAGTGTAGCTTAGCTGAATATGTGAAAATATTTAGAGAATTATTTAACTGAATGGAAATAGACGACTCATCAAATATATCACATGTAATAATATTTAGAGAATTATTTAACTGAATGGAAATAGACGACTCATCAAATATATCACATGTAATAATATTTAGAGAATTATTTAACTGAATGGAAATAGACGACTCATCAAATATATCACATGTACTAATATTTAGAGAATTATTTAACTGAATGGAAATAGACGACTCATCAAATATATCACATGTACTAATATTTAGAGAATTATTTAACTGAATGGAAATAGACGACTCATCAAATATATCGCATGTAATAATATTTAGAGAATTATTTAACTGAATGGAAATAGACGACTCATCAAATATATCACATGTAATAATATTTAGAGAATTATTTAACTGAATGGAAATAGACGACTCATCAAATATATCACATGTAATAATATTTAGAGAATTATTTAACTGAATGGAAATGCACGACTCATCAAATATATCACATGTAATAATATTTAGAGAATTATTTAACTGATGGAAATAGACGACTCATCAAATATATCACATGTAATAATATTTAGAGAATTATTTAACTGATGGAAATAGACGACTCATCAAATATATCACATGTAATAATATTTAGAGAATTATTTAACTGATGGAAATAGACGACTCATCAAATATATCACATGTAATAATATTTAGAGAATTATTTAACTGATGGAAATAGACGACTCATCAAATATATCACATGTAATAATATTTAGAGAATTATTTAACTGATGGAAATAGACGACTCATCAAATATATCACATGTAATAATATTTAGAGAATTATTTAACTGATGGAAATAGACGACTCATCAAATATATCACATGTAATAATATTTAGAGAATTATTTAACTGATGGAAATAGACGACTCATCAAATATATCACATGTAATAATATTTAGAGAATTATTTAACTGATGGAAATAGACGACTCATCAAATATATCACATGTAATAATATTTTTAGAGAATTATTTAACTGATGGAAATAGACGACTCATCAAATATATCACATGTAACAATATTTAGAGAATTATTTAACTGGATGGAAATAGACGACTCATCAAACATGTAATAATATTTAGAGAATTATTTAACTGATGGAAATAGACGACTCATCAAATATATCACATGTAATAATATTTAGAGAATTATTTAACTGATGGAAATCGACGACTCATCAAATATATCACATGTAATAATATTTAGAGAATTATTTAACTGATGGAAATAGACGACTCATCAAATATATCACATGTAATAATATTTAGAGAATTATTTAACTGATGGAAATAGACGACTCATCAAATATATCACATGTAATAATATTTAGAGAATTATTTAACTGAATGGAAATAGACGACTCATCAAATATATCACATGTAATAATATTTAGAGAATTATTTAACTGATGGAAATCGACGACTTCATCAAATATACTCAAAGGTAATAATATTTAGAGAATACGTTTAACTGATGGAAATAGACGACTCATCAAATATATCACATGTAATAATATTTAGAGAATTATTTAACTGATGGAAATAGATTTGACTCATCAAATAATACATGTAATAATATTTAGAGAATTATTTAACTGATGGAAATAGACGACTCATCAAATATATCACATGTAATAATATTTAGAGAATTATTTAACTGATGGAAATAGACGACTCATCAAATATATCACATGTAATAATATTTAGAGAATTATTTAACTGATGGAAATAGACGACTCATCAAATATATCACATGTAATAATATTTAGAGAATTATTTAACTGAATGGAAATAGACGACTCATCAAATATATCACATGTACTAATATTTAGAGAATTATTTAACTGAATGGAAATAGACGACTCATCAAATATATCACATGTACTAATATTTAGAGAATTATTTAACTGAATGGAAATAGACGACTCATCAAATATATCGCATGTAATAATATTTAGAGAATTATTTAACTGAATGGAAATAGACGACTCATCAAATATATCACATGTAATAATATTTAGAGAATTATTTAACTGAATGGAAATAGACGACTCATCAAATATATCACATGTAATAATATTTAGAGAATTATTTAACTGAATGGAAATAGACGATTTTTTATTCGAAAGAAACAAAAAAAACCAAATGTTTAACGATAATTGGACTGTTATCGTGAGTTTTGTATATTTTTTCCTGTAAATTTCAGATGTAATACTTGCTCGCTGGATTTGGCGGTGGAATCAGTTTGTAACAGAAATGGGAATATTTTATTTTGACCACAGAGTGTGCATAAGATATTGTTTTTCAGACTTCCGCGAACACTGGTAGTCTTTTGAAGGGTAGATAACACCGCCAGGAAAATCCGTTATGGGGATATAACTCATAAACTTTATTGCTTACGATATATCTTTTCCGGGCATCCAGGCCTGGATTCCAACCACTGTTATGGTTTTGTGTAATTTTAAGACCACTCCTCCACAGACACCATATATGTACAGGGATCTATTTCTTCAGTATGGATGAGATTGAGGATAAAACAATACAGAGGAACATATAATACTGATGGTTCCAGGTGGTCAACCACAGGTAATTTTATTTGTTTATTATTATTTTTTTTTATTGATTCACGAGGTACCCGTCCGCAAAGTGTAGTTCGTAGTTAGTTATTGGTCGTCTATTACAATCGTCTCACATGCTGCTATAACTGGACACCGCCAGTTCCGATGACTGTCTTTTAGTTTTTCAGGTGGCAAAGATCTTATAGCTAAATCAAATTATTGGTCGTTTGGTGTGTTGTTACTCGGTGATGTTGGTAAATACTGTCAGCTTATAATTGCAGTATAAATAAGCAATTACTTTAATCTTATCTCTTATTTATAAAATACATCAACGAATTACCATCCTCTTAATTTGTGCATGCGTCCTGTGCAGACAAGATATCAGTTACGGCGCGCAAGCTATAGTAGTTGGAGTAAGCATCTACGAGTAAAGTATTTTAATCGACTACCGGTAGCTTACAGCACTGTTTTCATTTGAAATGTGCAAACCAAATATTTGGCTATTGTGTTCCAAATTAGATCTTCTGTTCGGCAATCAGCGGACAACTGGTGACGGAGAGCTCTCCATCAGATCGAACTATAACCAATAAACTGTGTCGTAAAACCCAGATATATATATATATCTATATATAACACAATATAGCATATATATAATCTTCATTACTATCATTTGAGATGAATAAGTAGACAACCAGAGAAAATACCAAACTGACCTAGGGGGTGGGGGACCTAGTGTTTACATGAAGTTTCAGATTGAAAGAAAATATTTCCGTAAAATTAATAACAACAAAATAATTCTTTGTTATTCAACAGTGTCAATATTTCATGATTAAATTAAAATATTCCCTCTTCATTTACTAACTGGCCAAGAATCGTGACATTTCAAGATGAGCGAGTGTATACATTCATACAGTTTTCACTAATTATTCGGTAAAAGATTCAAAGTTCATTGGCGGTATATATTTAGGTTGTCAATCACACAGGCCGTTCGTTTATGGCTCGAAATCTATCACAGCTGTCAATCAATCGCATTAACCATACAGCTACCGCTTGTCGACCAAACTAGGCTATCCGAAACACTGACTGCATAAACGAACGCGAAGATATATGTATACGGCAGGCGAGTCTCTGCTGTGATTTATCTCAAATTAAAACCAAATTTGAATAAATTTCCAATAGATTTTCCAAAAAGATGAAAATACCATATCGATCAGAGAATATTTCCTTTTACCACTTGATTTGTACGAAATTTATATTGACGTATTATGAGATAGAAAATATATAGTGATGCAGTTCAGAAATGAAAGTACTCAAAGTACTGATGTCTGGATCGCCAATAATGGATTTAAAGTTTCAAAACGTTTCAGCTGGCATGTTTCAGCCGATAGCAGATGTATGGATAAATGTGGAGATTTTCTCCAAGTTGTGGACGAGTCTGTTTGGGAAATCACAACTGGAACACAGTTTAGTCTTCAAGGAAGTGAATTTGTGAAGGCGGCTCATTTAGAAATATGCCAGGTCTTCATGGTAGCAAGAAACTATCTACAGTGATATGCTTTAAAGTGGATCGTCTGCGTCAATGTCTTCTACCAGTTTTTGCGAGCAGATTTTCATAATTCATGCAATTCTATTGTGACAAAACGACAAATACGCGAGGAGACTGGATAGTTTTATTAACTAGTTTTATTAATAGTTCTGTGTAGCACAGATATTTGCAAGAGCTGCATGAATTTGCGTTAAGTCCCCAATATTACTTATATATGCCTGCATGGTGTAAATTAGTAAATTTGTTTGTTGACAACGATAGCGTTGGAGAGACAATTTGTGCGAAAATTCCTGTTGTTATTGCTGCACTATCATTGCGTATATAATTTAGTTTGAAAAAGTTTGAACACCACCAACACCAAAACTTTTCGAAAGCGGTACCCGACAAATTCTGTTGTTTCCGCTTTCGGAAAGTTTTGTTGTTGTTCAAACTTTTTGAAACTAAATTATATTCGGTGAACAGAGTCCCCCAGAATACATAAATTTGCACTGGACAGGATCCGGTCAAGTTCACAAGACGAGAAAAATGTAAATACTATTGTTGTTGCTTCGACACATATCTCCTCTGGAAATATACTCCATGCAGTATGCGTACACATTAAAATAGTAACGAACGCCGACTTCACGGGAAAGAACGTACGCGTGTTGAAAACTGGGGTCTTCATAATCCCAGAACCTGAAACTGTCAAGTGCGACACTCAGATCAAGGATCAAGGAACAAGATTTGCAACGTCTGCTCGTACAGCAACATTAACAGGGATTTTCGCATAAATTGTCTCTCCAATGCTATCGTTGTCAACAAACAAATTACGAACTATAAACACCAGGCATATATATTATAAGTAATCTGACTTACCGCAAACTCAGACAGACGCAAAACCGCAGAGACGGCAAACACCACGAGGTGGGCAGCTTACCATATTACCAGGTCATCAATTTACATTTACAACAGTCTACGGTGACAGCACAGCGCTGGCATGAGTTAGCTCATAGTGGGCGCTGAGAACCGGGGTTGAGCCGATCGCTCGGAACCAGACAATGCAAAGAACAAAAAATAGTCCACGGATTCAAGCAATCCCTGGGCGAAGAAATGAATATGAAATACATTCAAATTCAGATTTCGTTTTATTTCTAGTTAACATGAAACGATTACGACTGTTTTTTCTTCATTTTCTGGTTAATACCCTGATATATGACTCAAACACAGTGAAAATCACTGGCGGAGTGATACAGCTTAACACGGGGTCATTGCATTATAGTGCACGTACACATTTTCAGATATTTCGTGAGTGGCAGCATAGTCTGGTCGACACCGCTACGCGGTGCGATCCAGACAAAAATAAATAAAAGTAACCAAATTAAAAGGTAATATATTGTAGAAACTGGCTGGACCACGCTTATTAAACGGCAAGAATAACGGTATATATTCAGCTTTCCTGTGCTCTCCTGTACTAAACTGCAGGGTTCCCGTCAGCGGGGGATGGATAATAGGCGGGCGCCTCGCATGCCAGCAAGGCCGACATTGTTCACCATGTTCCAGTCAACACCACCGCACGGACTGTTGGCTCATCATTCGGCTTCCAGATGTAGAGATAGATCTTCACTTCGCCACTGACACACTTGAAAATCATTTCCAATCTGTAATCAAGAAAATCGACAATTGCTGTCAAAAGTCTATTATAGAGAGTAGTATATCAGATATCTATTATAGGGAGTAATATATCAATGCCTAGTAGCATATCAGATGTCTGATAGCGAGTAATGTATGAGATTTATATTATAAGGAGTAGTATATCAGACGTCTATCATAGGAACTTGTATATCAGATGTCTATTGTAGGAATATTACATCGGATATATTACTTCTACAGGGAATAATATATCAGATGTATGTTATAGGGAGGAGTTTATTAGATATCTATTGTAGGAAGTGGTATATCAGATGTATGTTATAGGGAGGAGTTTATTAGATATCTATTGTAGGAAGTGGTATATCAGATGTATATTATAGGGAGGAGTTTATTAGATATCTATTGTAGGAAGTGGTATATCAGATGTATGTTATAGGGAGGAGTTTATTAGATATCTATTGTAGGAAGTGGTATATCAGATGTATTTTAGAGGGAGTAGTATATCAGATGTATATAGCGTGTAGCAAATCAGATGTCTGTTATAGCGAGTAGTATATCAGAAGTCTATTACATGGAGAGGTACATCATATTACAACGATAGGGAGTAGTATATAAGATGTCTGTTATAGGGACTAGCATAGCAGAAGTCTATTATAGGGAGTAGTAGATCAGATATCTATTTACAGGGAGTAGTATATCAGACATCTATTATACGGAGTTGTATATCAGATGTCTATTATAATGAGTAGAATATTCAAGTCTATTATAGGGTGCAGCATATCAGAAATCTATTATATAGAGTATTATTATATGACTGTGCGTGTTACTCTTTCTCCATTGGACCATTCGCCGTCACGTGGCTGTCGGTAATTTTCCATATTGACTCCGAAGTGGGTCCATAAATGTGATATTGACTCGGCGTGACCTATGCGTCTGCTCAGCCAATGAAAATAGTCGTTGGATTGGCCGTCGGTTTACACTATGACAGCAGGTACGAGATCGTCGGGAGCAAAGCAAATGCCTGCTATGTGCTATATTTTAACTGCTTTCACCAATTTAACGAGAAAGAGACGTCATTGTCATATCATAAAACAAGTATATACTATACAATTACAGTCTTTTGATATCTGTCAATATGTGGTTTTGTGGACCCGAGAATACAATATTCACCTCGGCCTTCGGCCTCGGTGAATATCGTTTTCTCAGGTCCACCAAACCACATATTGACAGATATCAAAAGACTGTAATTGTATAGTATTTCAGATGTATATTGTACAGAGTAGTGTATCAGATGACTCGAATACGACAAGTTATAAAGTCACGAAGCGTAAGCTATTTTTGCGTTCCAGAGATAGAGTGGAAATCTTTGAATTTCATAATGGCTTCCCCGATGCCTGGTGGAGTTAAGTATCAACATGGCAACTTGTTATTGCAAGCAATAACATTGCTAAGAATCGTATTTCCTTACAAACAAGGTTCTAACAACTTTTTGGAAAAAAATATTTTACTGACATAGCTGGAATATAATGTTTGTCAATACCATGAAACCCTTTTAAGAATACAACCAGGCAATATGGAATACAAGTCATTAATTATGTAGAGAGAAACACATTTTATTTCGATCAAAGGATCAGATGTGGAATAATTAGAACCAAATGCATAGTCAGAAATCTTCTTTTATCATATGATGAAATTTGTAACAGATCACCACAAAGATTGATGGAATATACTACTTCCTATATTATATATCTGATGCACTACTCCATGTAGTGGACTTCTGATATACATCTCTCTATAACAGACATATGATATACATCTGGTATAATACTCCCTAAAATAGACTTCTGATATACTACTCCCTATAATAGACATCTGTTATACTTCTCCTATATATAATAGCCTTCTGAGGTACTACTCCCTATAATAGACATCTGATATACTACTCCCTATAATAGACATCTGATATACTACTCCCTATAATAGACATCTGATATACTACTCTCTATAATAGACATCTGATATACTACTCCCTATAATAGACATCTGATATACTACTCCCTATAATAGACATCTGATATACTACTCCCTACTATAGACATCTGATATACTACTCCCTGTAATAGACATCTGATATACTACTCCCTATAATAGACAGCTGATATACTACTCCCTACTATAGACATCTGATATACTAATCCCTATAATAGACATCTGATATACTACTCCCTATAATAGACATCTGATATACTACTCCCTATAATAGACATCTGATATACTACTCCCTACTATAGACATCTGATATACTACTCCCTGTAATACACATCTGATATACTACTCCCTATAATAGACAGCTGATATACTACTCCCTACTATAGACATCTGATATACTAATCCCTATAATAGACATGTGATAAACTTCTCCCTATAACAGAAATCAAGCATCGGAGAAGGGCAGTAATGCCATTCCTAAGTCATGAATTATGAACGGTGACCACAGGATAACAGAGGTGAGGCGTATGATATGCAAGGTATTTAGAGGCATAGACACTGACAGATGACAAGCATTTTTTTTTTTTTTTTTGTGAAGCTGATCTGTTTGGAATATGGTGGCTTTCTGCTACAAGGAAGTGAGACCCCAATTGAAAATCTTGCAAACTATTTGCGCCACCAATAGTCTGCTATAGAAGACTGGGATTTCGAATACATTAAATGTAACAGATTATATAGAGCACTTGTTAGTGCGACTGGCAAGAGGTTTCTGCCTTATGGCAATATATCATAAAACTATAACCTTAAAGGCCCAAAAAGGGAAATATTATCCGTAGCAGATGCATTGATTGGTAATGCAAATTCAAGTCTATCAGTAATTGCCAGAATGTTTGTCAATCATACAATTTTAGTAGCAAAAATGTGTATTAGTAGAATTACAAGCGTCTGGTCCGTCATTCATAATTCAGCCGTCGCCCATTAAAGAATACCCGCGTCCATAATCCAAAGACCTATTCCATATTCCATATAACGGCATTAGCACCAAATTCCAAAAAGACAATCATATTATACATAAACATAGGCCAGTTTCCTGCCAGAAAGAAGCGGTCAACAGTTTTCAATGATGCCGGCAAGTTCAAATACAGTACAAAAGAGACAATATCATGCTATTACAGTAATCGACCAAGACTGGGACCAGGTTATATGTCAATTTTGACAGGGTTCTGCTTTATCAAGGTTCAAATTATCTTAAATTTAAGTATTGGGACCCAAGATAACGTCGGTATTCAGAGGTTGGTCGTCTGATCAAGGTATTCACAGATTTCAAAGTATTCGTAGATCTGACCCGTTGTGGGCAAGGAAAGACGAATGAATAATTTGTAGCTTAGTTGGATATGTGGGCACATTTAGAGAATTATTTAACCCAGTGGAAATGCACACTGAGCGAATGCATCACACGGAAAGACATTTAGACTTAGAATGAAGTGACAAATTCAAAAGGAAGAGAATCGTAATTATATCATTGATATTTCTTCACACGGAGATTACGATGTTTCATGGGAAAATTTTATTCTGGCCACAAGGTTTGCTCAACTGTATCTGGCCTGGGCATTTGGGGACCTCTCCAGGCCTGGAGAGCCATTTCGACCCCCCCACCCCCCTTGATTATTGTTCCTAACTCTTGAGCTATGGGGACGAAACTTATCACACTATACCCACTATAAAAAAAAGTCAAAAAAAAAAATCAAGATGGCCTCTTCGACGACGTCAAAGTGACGTCATTTTAAAAACGGAATTTTTTGGTCAGATTTTTCAAATTTTTCATTTATGCAATTTCTCCGCAACAAACGCGTGATAAATTAGTAAATATTAATGTGATGTGAAATAAAATAGTTTCTGCCCAGCTTTCATCGCGGAAAAGCAGAAATTTTGAAGAAAAGTAAAGAAAGCATCGTTTTTCCGTTACCCGACGTGGCAGCCATAGTGAATTCACCCAATTTTCTTCACTCGGGTGTTATGCAAATAGGCTCAAAATGATCCCAATATGATAAACTATAAAGTCACGGAGTGTCAGCTCTCCATTTTTTGTCGTTCCGTGGATAGCGCAGAAAGTTTGATATGGGGCGATTCTGCTCCCCCCTCCCCCCCCCCTGCCTGATAGGGAGATGGGCCCATACTACCACACCGATACACATGGAAATGGTTACCACCCTGAATTAGGAAAAAACAACAATTGCTGTCAAAAGTCTATTATAAAGAATGGTGTATCAGATATCTATTATAAGGAGAAGTGTATCATATAACTATCATATGGCGTAGTGTATCACATGTGTATCATAGGGATTAGTACATCAGATTATAATATATGGAGTAGTATAACATGCAGCTGACTATTCTAAGAAGTTGTTTATCAGACGTTTATTATACGCAGTAGTATATCAAATCTATATTATAGAGAATAGTATATCACATGTGTTATAGAGAGCAGTATATCAGATGTATATTATAAAGTGTAATATTTCAGAGGTATATTGAAGGGAGTGAGATATAATAGATATATTATATGGAGTAATAAAACACGTCTATTATATGGAGCAGTATATCAGAAGTCTATTACACTGAGAAATTTATCAGGGACCTATTGCAGGGAGTAGTATATCAGATGTATATTAGAGCAGTATATCAGATGTATATTATAAAGTGTAGTATTTCAGAGGTATATTGAAGGGAGTGGGATATAATAGGTATATTATAGGGAGTATTAGAACACGTCTATTATATGAAGAAGTATATCAGAAGTATATTATACTGAGAAATTTATCAGGGTCATACTGCAGGGATTAGTATATCAGATGCATATTAGAGCAGTATATCAGATGTATATTATAAAGAGTAGTATTTCAGAGGTATATTAAAGGGAGTGGAATATAATAGGTATATTATATGGAGTATTAATAGACTACATGGAGCAGTATATCTGAGGGTTTTATAGGTATTAGTCTTAAGAAGTAAGTCTGGTATAGGAAATTGTATATCAGACTAATAATATAGGTATATCATAAATCTAGTATATGGAGTAATATATCAGATGTCTGGTATACTGACGTCATTATGATCCCATTGAAGTACTCAATCACAATTGCCTTTGTTTCAAAATCATCGACATATTAGATGGACGATGAAGTGGATTTATATAGTGCAGACAAGGTCTTGATTTGTCACGCATGAGAATGGTAGCCTCGAGAAAAATTTAACATCATGAATTTATCTCCTTTTTCTCATGACATGATGTCAAATTATTCTGACTGCATAATATACAACCCACTGATATAGCGAATGGAAAGGAACTATCTTAAGTGTTCACACATGACCGACGATTCATCACGAATAGTTACGTGGTCAAACATGGCCGACAATTATTTGCTAAAGTCTGTCCATTTTAATTAGTCGTCTACTTTGGAGCTTGTCAAAAATCAATAGTTAACTTTGCATAAATTTTCCTTTTTGCAGCGTGTAGAACGTATTGAACTCTACAAAATGACTACGATTTCTCCATGATATCAATATATCACGCTTGAAATAACTTTGTAATTTTCTCCATATGAAACTTCAGTACAGTTGTTTCTGTGCCGGGTCTCAATTACATAGGGAGACGTCATAATATATTCATGTCTAATGGCACAAAGGTCATTGATGCCGTATATAATAATAACATGCGGTCCGTGGAAGTGTCGCTTTTATCCCAGGCCCAGTGAAATTGCCGAGTGATAAACCGCACACACCTCTATGACCGTAAACGGCATTGTTGATCTTTGTGCTAGTAAACACGAATATATTATGACATCTCCGTATGTAATTGAGGCCCGGTACATGAAACAATCCTACATATTGCAATTTCAACTGTAAAATAATCATGAACTTCAGTTACACGAACATATATTAATTGTTAGTCAGAAAAGTGATTTCATTCTCCATATTTTAGTCGACTGATGCATTTGCAAGAAGAAGTTTTCTATGTAGGCTAAGAAACGTAGGACATGTCTAACCAAAATTATATTTTGACAATATATAAGGAAGTTAGATTTTTCAAGAGGACTAACACTTGTTTGGTTTGAAGCGTGATATTTTTGCTACAAGCAAATTGGTATATAGAAGTTCCAAACGTACAAAAATAGGTCAAAACTCACTTTTTGACTAAACATGAATCCATTTTGCAGCCAGTGATGTCTGCAATTGTATTGTATCTGAAACTTCTCAAGAAAGACGACATGAGAATATAAGTTTCACTTTTTTTGTATGTAAACTCAACATCGCTTTCGCGAAACTTTCCTTTTACGAGAAACTCACTTTCCCTCTTGGTTTATCTTCCCATCCTGGTCAAATGTCTTGTAGTTGCAATTGGCTTCTGCCTGGTTACTCTCAGCATTCAGTATTTCCAGTTCTGATATCTCTGCACCTACGCCAGCAGCGGTCAAAACAAAATATTCCGCGTATGTCAGCAGATCTGAAATAGCAAATTAGATCTTTATGTAAGATATTCAAGTCAGGGGAGTTACACACAAGACACAAGGTAAAATATCACGGAACATTATATCTTACACCAGGGCTATATAATTCAAGGGCGTCGGAAGCGGTACGGTAGGTACGGCCATGACCGTACCACTTTTGCGAATAAAAAAAAAACGAAGAAAGAAAGAAAGAAACACAAAATAAAAAAGGAAGTTGAAAAAGATTTTGATCGGTCCAGAGCGCCAGTGAAATTGTTCGGGGCTCTGAGCATCGACTAGCTCTCTTGGGACAATTTTGATCGTGGAAAGTAACATGCATGTTCGTAGCCCCAACCCATCAATAATTTTGCCGCAAGTACTCTATTCTCCGGGTAATTCCTTGAAAGTAACTATAATAACGGACGGGGTAGACTGTTTTTCTAACATTTTTGTTTTGCGTCCCCTTGTCCATGAAATAATTCAGTGTTAGCAGTTCTGGCCCGTTATAAAATGTACGAGCGCCATCTGTATTATTGCAGAGGTATAGCTAGCGCCGCTATCTATACTTTTAAATTATGAATTTAGACAGCGCTACTTCTGGAATGAATGTTTTAGCACCTCATTGTCCATAAGAATTATATCGGTTACGTCCACATAATGTAACTAGGTTACTTTACTACATATATTTCTAATTCAGCATCGCAGAAAACCACCATCGATTGCGTTTTCATCGTGAAAGGATTAGGAATGAACTAAAAAATACACTTCATTGCAGAGTGGTTTTATTCGCCAGAAATCGCTCAGAACGCGTCTCCAGCGATCTAGACCCCAGGAACTTCCGGGGCCTAGGCGGCCCCTGGACCCTCGCCTAAAGTGCTATGATAGTATTCCTCCCGCCCCAATCAACAATTGCTTCCGCCGGCCCTGCCTCGTAAGGCCGTACCACTTTGAATTTGCTTCCGACGCCCCTGTAATTTCAAACTTAGCGAATCAGTTGGCTAGCCGGGTGAAACAACTTCGAAATGACCCCCCCCCCCCCCCTCCACCAAATAATTGAACACAGCAGCAAGTGAACCAATATTGTAAACAGTATATCCAAATAAGGCATCATGTCCAGACATAGTGCATGGTAAGCGCAAATTCCAAAGGGTTTCTACCGCCGAAAGGTCTCTATTTATCAGGCGGTAGAAAATATCAGAGACCAACCCGCAAAATGTTGTTAATTTCCGTGAACTGAACGACAATCAATATCAAATTGAAACGAAGAGTTGTTCGTGATTGGCGTATTATGAAATCTCGTAGAATATCGGCAACAGTTCGCACGCACGAACTTTTCATAGCGTTAACTCTCGATGGTATTCCCCTGATATATACCATTTTTGTTTTCCCAGATTGGTAAAATAGGACCAGTTCTGGCTGGTCAGAAATGATAGAATGTGCCAGGAATTAACCCTACTTGGCCGGGGGGAGGAGGTGGGGGGGGCTTTCACCCCCCCTGTTGGCTTTCTGCTCCTATCTCCGGAACGACAAGAAATTGAGAGCTGAAACTTCTTGATTTTTTAGAATGTCATATTGGGGTCATTTTGTGCATGACCCGCCGAGCAGAGGATCATGGGTAAATTAAAAATGGCGGCCATGTGTCATATTTTTTCAAATTATTTTTGCTTCTCTGTATGGGAAAGTGGGTAAAATCTATTTTGTTTCATATCAGATTATTTTTACTTATTTATCATGCAGTTTTTGCGAAGAAAAAATAAATAAAAAAAAATCGCAAATTCTGACCAAAAATGCCCTTTTTAGATTTTAGCCATGACGTCATCATGGCGGCCACCTTGGATTTTATTTTTACATTTTCTTGTAGAGCTTGACCCAATGATATAGTGTGACAAGTTTCAGCCCCCTTAGCGATATCGAAAATATATGAAGGGAGAGGGGGGCACTTTCCGCCCTCCCCCCTCAGGCTGCTGTATATATCCCATCTCTTATAGTTTAGTTTAGAAAAAAATGTCTTATCTTAGGGAATTTCGTAACTTTATCTAGGCCAAATCGGGTTAATATCCCATCTCTTATAGTTTACTTTAGAAAAAATGTCTTATCTTAGGGAGCTTCGTAACTTTATCTAGCCTGTGTTTTTTGAGACCTGTCCACTCGCCCTAAATATTTTCTTGTCCGTTGGACTAGGCCGCTGAAATTTACCACGCTATGCCCTTGGGTCAAGGTCTACCAGAAACTGTAAAAAAAAATCCAAGATCGCTGCTTTGAGGACTTCACAATGTCGTCATTTTGAAAAAAGGCATTTTTGGTCGATTTGTTTTGTCAGATTTTTTTATTTTTAATTTATGTGTTTAATAATTTGATGAGAAATAAAACTAAAGATAAAGATAAAGTAGGATTTTTTAAGATAAATGCTGAAAACATCACTTTTTTGGTAACCCATATGGATTTGAATTTACCCATAATACCCTACAAAGTCGCG
>JAVTVY010054057.1:0-29053 GCA_036873755.1 Hanleya hanleyi
CACGCGAGTTTGTAAATCCTTATTTTGCAATACACTTGCAGTATAGCTGCATATTATTATTATACCGCCATATATTTAACTTTTAAACGTAACAATACCATGCTTTATTGAGAAAAAATCTCTTAGCTTCGTATTTAGTACACGAAGCATTTGAAAATAGATTCAATTGAGATTTACTCAAAATTCTAGATCGCTCGGTGTCATTCTGCTAGCGATCGTTTTGTGTAGAATGTGACGACCTCAATCACCCATACAAAAGTATGGTTCGACTCTGATCAATACCATGATGACGCTCATTTGCGGAAACAGCTGAGTCAGCGACGTAAACCGTCAACAGTTACATTTGTGCTATGTACAAATTTCACGATTATCTTGCGTTTGAGAAAGAAAAAAAACGAGGGCAGACGCATACTTGGACATACGCGGATAAAAAATCAATAGGTAACGTTCGGTCGCTCATAAAATAAAATACATTTTTTCTTTTTTCTTTTCAATATTCCTGTCATTGATTCGCGATCAGTGATGTTCAAATATATGCATTGGTCACAACTAAAGCTGACACGGACAACCAAAGTTGTCGAGAGAATTCTTTTGGACGATGGTTGAATACTGGATGTACGATCTGACACACATGATCTAATAAAACAAAATGAAACGAAAACCGGGACTAAAAGAAAAACGATTCATGGAACGCTCCTTTGCCATAATTTCCTCTTTCCTCCGATGATTCATTATGATCTGAAGAATAAAAGATAATAATAATATACAATTTCTCCTCTAAAATGACAGACTTATTTTTAATATTCTGCATTTTCTCCCATGAACAAATATATGTTTGTTTCGACCATTTTGAATTGAACCGCACTTTCGAAGAAAGCTTCCTTGAATTATTTCCTTCTATCGGCCAGTTATCGTCTGAGATCCACTCAAGTGTTGTATTTGTTGTTCCATATAATCAAATCAACCAACCAAAACAGCTAGATGAGTTGTTTGGGCTGAATGGTCATCACAGCTCTCGGGCTAGCGTATCTAATTCCGCTTAAGCCAGTGCTAGGGCATTGTGGATACTTCATAGTCTCATCATGAACAGCTGCAATAAAAGCGCGGCTGAGTTACTTTCCCGAAAAGTCTCTAACTAATTAACTCATAATACTGAGAGCAAATTAAAGCAATTCAACAGTTCAAATTAACGGTCCTGTGTTGCCTTCACATATACAGTCGTTAGATTAGATATCCGCTTTGGACAACGGTTGTCCAGAAATGTTATCTGGGTGGTTGACACTTTGACACTCTTAAGACCGATAACTTTCAGGTCAGTTAAATCCCGACATTTTCACATTGTAATGTTATCCTTGCGATATTTCATCGATTGATGCGTAACACGGTTACTTGCAATGCCAATTTCGAGCTCTGAGGGTAGGTTTCCGGTAGCTATAGTGGACCATTACGGTATTGGGGCCTCTCTTCTGGGAAATGATGAAGTTGTTGTGCAGCTTTAGAATGACTGTCTGGTATAATTTCTTAATTACTAGAGAGAATTTTCTCCGACAGAAACGTTCTTCGCTTCACAAGGGATTTGATGGGCGTCTTCCTCAATATCATTAGCTGCCGTTTGAAACTGCTTCGTGTCAATGGTTAATGCCAGATGTTTTCATTACTCGCCCCGTTATCTTGTCTGGAAGTTATCATGGAGAATATTGGCAGACTTCGATGGTCGAGAACTTTTCAGGTGCAGGAAAGATAAACTTCAGAACAATGATTTCTGGCCGCTGTTGGTTCAGCCCGATTCTCGTGTAGTTGTCTTGCTTGTCCTTTGGTGGGTAGACGCCAAGATGTACTCGGTATTAAAGAGGTGTACATAATTTGATGACATGTGCCAACGAACTAACTAAATTCCACAAGTTTCTTGGGAATTTCGACGTCATTTGTATGGCTCATACCGTAGGTCTGTTAATATGAATATAAACTCGCTTATCCAGGAACCTTAACGATTAGCGTGTTGACACCTAAAAGTTTTTGCCCAACTGAATTGCAATAATAAACTCACCAAAACGACTTCTATATATTCTGAAAGCTATTCATTCAGGGACTATACAATTTCGTGCCAATTTTGTTCTTTTGTTCAAGAAAACTGAATTATTTGAGCTTGTGTGAAATTGTTGCCTCAAATATCCTTGTTAATAACTCATCGAAGTTTTTGGAACTTTCGCATTTATGTAATATACCTTTTCAATGGAAATAACAGTGCGTATTTCTATTTCGTTCTAGAAATTATTTCATGACCGTTCAAAGTTCAATAATTCGAAAAACGCGAACCATTTAACTAAGGGCTCGATATAAACAAATCCAGTCTTACGTAAATGTAGTTATATACAGGCGTCTTGTCTAATCATTAAAATTCTTCTGGAAGAACTGATAATGATACTTTTGGGAGGATGATATTCAGAACCATGTAGTCGACAATATATTGGGGTTCTCTAAAACACACGGTCAGCTCGCCTACTTCAGAATGTCGCCGTTGAAAATAATAATTTTCTTCAACCAGTACAAAAGCTTTCGTAGTCTTTAGTCTGCTTCAGTTTTAAAGAGATGCTTTTGTATAGTCTTTAGTCTGCTTCAGTTTTAAAGAAATGCTTTCGTAGTCTTTAGTCTGCTTCAGTTTTAAAGAGATGCTTTTGTATAGTCTTTAGTCTGCTTCAGTTTTAAAGAAATGCTTTCGTAATCTTAGTTTGCTTCAGTTTTAAAGAGATGCTTTCGTAGTCTTTAGTCTGCTTCAGCTTTAAAGAGTAACGCGTCACATTCTGAAAACTGGGGAAGTAACGGAAATATGGTACTGCGCATCAGCTGAAAACATTAATAAAAAAGCTCTTTTATATTAAAGTCATTTGCTCTACCAAAATTGAGAAAAACACTTTTTTAAATGACGTCACTGTAAAGTCACACAGCGGATTTTCTTTAAGACTTTCTGATAGAGCTTGACCAAAGGGTACGATGTGGTAAGTTTCAGCCCCTAGCTCAATGGAAAAGAAAATTATTTAGAGGAGGGCGGGGCGAAATATCTCCGCCCCACGCCTGGACAGGTCCTAAAAGGCCAGGCCAGATAGGCTTAAACATGCCGGCAAGATATGCCTCAGCAGAAAAAAAAATGACCTCACTGGCATGTTAAAGTTCACATTATACGATTTTCCAGCGAACTGTTCAGACAGCGCTACAGTAGGAGAAATAAAATAAGAGAATGTTCGTAATAATCCCGGGTTTGTAGGAGTTTGTACAAATGTTCTGTTGATCAAGGATAGGATCGTGAGCAGATAATTTTGATATAAATTTGGACTCAAACCAAAGTCGCGACGAAAGGTAAACTTTTCTGAAGTTCTTCACATCCAGCCACCGAGGAGGACCGTTGTGCACCACCGTCGCTCCATAGCGAGTCAATAACCCCAGCTGTAACATGTATCATAAATATTGTTGTTACACCGACCTACGAATGGAACAGACCGTCGACAATACTTTAATCAAAATGTAATCATGACCTATCTATTTCTAATGCTCAAGTTTTCTTCCATGAACAAGTATTGTTCTGCAATTTTCGAATGAAACCGTACTTTCAGATTTATTTTTTTTTTTAATTATATCCCTAGGAGATTATTTATCGCCTGTGATTCAGTCACATGTTCCATTTGACTGCCCATTAATCATATGTTGTCAATTGTGGTTAAAACACCAGCTTCATGTTTAAAAAATAGTTTAATTTCCAAAGCCTTGTCGATAGTATCAATAACTGTTAAGGATCTATGATTGAGATGTGTATTTATGCATCTCCTCTTGGTTTCTCGCAAACTTTCTCATACCAGATTATGCATATTAGGCTGAAATGATCCAAAAATAGAAATAGCGGTTATTTTTTTCTTGCACCACATTCATGACTTATGTCTAATGAAGTTCCCTCTAGTCAATTGATGGAACAGGAATCCATTGTTCACTATGATCTGATATCGTAACGTATTAGTTAATAGTTAATAATCGTTCAACCTGAAACACATGCATTATCTTCTCATTACGCAAAAGACTGATCTGGGAAATGAAGAAAGGTTGAACGAGGGGAACTCTTCTTTCGCCCGCAACAGAATAATGTCCAATACTTTTTTCTCAGCGAACAAATGGAAGTATTATTCTCTCATTGTGAATTGAACCGTACTCGCTGAATTCTTGTCTTTTTTTTGTTTTGTTTCCAACGATGACATCTTCCGCGAAACCCCCGCGTGTTGTATCTGACAACAATTTGGGAAGAAACAAAATACTATTGCTGTATTCAAAGACATTACCACTCGCTATGGATCGATTCCGAACCTCGAGGAACTAATATATAAATAGTAATCGGTCATCACCTTACATACCATCGCTCTTGAATATTTGTATCTAATATCGTTCAAACCGGTGTGGAAGCAACCGTGGTCCGCCAGATATGAGGGTTCGGGGACTATGGTATCTGGATCTGGGTGCCCGAAGGGCACCCAGATCCAGATACTAAAGTCCTCCATCGGAAACAGTTGTCCCCCCATCAGTAGAAACAGTCCTCAGATATCAGTCCTGGTATCGTTGGTGTCCGGGTTACTGAAATCTAGACAGGAATGTCCCTTCTCATATATATAGGGCCCGGACCATGGCATCTGGCGGACTATGGGCGCTTCCACAGCTATGGAAGTCCTCAGAGTCCGGCATTCCACAGAGTCCGGTTGACCAATATATGACGCTAAAGGAATAGTAAAGACTAGAAATTCTGAACAGAGGTTCGGCCAGCAAATCGGTGGTGCAGTGGGTAAAGGCATAGGCGGTGGACAGTACAGCAGAAGGTAAGATTGTGGGTTCGATCCTAGTCGGGATCAGTTGAAAATGTTTGATTTTCTGCATTTCTGATGTACAGCTTTAGTACGTCTTGTAAAGTTATACCGTCGCATCTTTGTTAAATATATATACATTTTTTAGAAAAAAAATAATTTTATGTATTTAATTCAATATACATCTTTACGGTGGCCCATATACGACATGCTATTAATTTAGTTTTGTATATATATTTTTTTCAGTTTGGGTGGGCCGGGGGGGGGGGAGGGGGAAGGGATCTTTCACTCCTCCTCCGTTTCCACCAAGGTGCAAACGTTTTCAACGGGGTGAAAAGGTTTTCACCGGGGTGAAAAAGTTTTCACCTGGGCGCAAACGTTATCACCCTGGTGGAATCCTGTTTTAAACCAGGTGAAATCCTGTTTTCACCCAGGTGAACATCTCACCCCGGTGAAAACGTATTCCTTAGAATATTCCGCTGGTGTAACAGTCGGGGAATATTCATTAAATTCTTAAAGATTTTTTTTTCTGTATACCTGAAGAGGTGTGTATAAAAGCTGACATCCACATATACCTATCCACAATCAGACCTATGTCATCCTTAGCTCCTGCCGATAGTCTGCGATATTTGGCCAACAATATGGACAAGTACGAAGCCGGGAAAATTCAGCAAGAGAAACGTTCCATCAGGTAGCAGTATGTCAACAAAATTCCGTTGTTTTGATCATTGAAAGTGAATATATTTATTATAAGTTTTATCTTCGATTGTTTGAGTGAGATACTTTTCTTGTTTGGTATAACCCATTTACATAGAAATGAGAGAAGTGAGTCCTTGTGACCCACAATTGATATATTTTATATACTTCATATATGGTTAATATGTATACATTACCGGTAGTTCAACTAATGGTGTATTCGTGACAAACACCGGGTATATTTGCCTATTCCATCCAAGATATGTTTTTATTTTTTTATTTTTTTTTTATTATTACATTTTCTGCATTTATTGGGGATGTTCTTGATTTTCGCCTATTTTCTACAAACAGATTTTGGTTTATCACATGTTTTCTTTACATTTTTGTCATTTCTAGTAACGTCGTCATAAATGACTTTATCGTTTTTTTTCCAACGAAAACAAAACTCTTGGAAACGTTTACACCGTTTAAACCGCAGAGTAAATCTTTAAGCCGTCGAGTTTGCTGATTGTCCGAGGATACGTGTTTGTTTTTATTTATATAATTTTCTCAGCGCTTACATTCATATCAATATTCACCAGCTTCTTTAACTTATATTCGTATATATAATCTAATTGTTTACTACAGGGATAGAACAAGCCCTCTGGGGTTTTATTCCCGCCAACTGCCTTTTACAACTATAAATTGTACAATTAATTTATCTTGGTGAATAAATGAATGAATAAATGAATGAGTAAACCTTTAAACCGCGAAGTAACCTTTACACTGCGGTTGCTAGCTTTACTTCGCGGTTTAAAGGTTTCCGCCGTTATTAAGAATGCGAGAAATCTGAAGAAATTCTGTGTTAACCTTATCTGACCTGGGATGGTTAGGACCTGTCCAGGCCTGGGTCGGGGGGGGGGGCGAATTTGCCCCTCCCTTAACTATTTTTCTTATCCCTAGAGGTAAAGGGGCTGAAATTTACCACACTATATCTTTCCATCAACCTGTACAATAAAATGTAAAAAAAAATCAAGATGGTCGCTTTGATGACGTCACAGTGACGTCATTTTCAAAAAATACCTTTCTTGGTCGATTTTTTTATCAAATTTTGCGATAATTTTATTCATGGAATTTTTCCAAAAAACATGCATGATAAATTACCCGTGATTTTACCCGTGATTCTCTGCTCTCGAGGTTATGCAAATAGGCTCCAAATGACCCAAATATGATAAACTACAAAGTGTGAGTGTGAGCTCTCAATTTTTGTCGTTCCGGAGATTGCGCTGAAAGTTTGCGGGGGTGGGGGGTGACGAATGCCCCTCTCTCAGGCCTGGTAGGGTTAAACAAGGAATTGTTTGCATAAAATAGTCCAAGATATATAGAAAACATGCAAATTTGACCCCGTCTTTGGGAGACCCACGGAATATGCCGTTAAAGGAATACAAGTAGTGGAAACAGAAGAACGTGTTATTTCTCCTGTTGACTTGTTGTAACGTATGCTCGCCAATATGTTGTATTCTTCATCGTAGTGAACAAGCTCCCACTGGACAAGCAAAGAGGCCCACAAGCACGAGGAAAAGCCCTTAGGTGTGATGCAGTCTTACCTCGCTATTTCTTAGCATAAATTTCAAGATTTTCTGTTAAAATTATCTTGTTTTTTTAATTCATTTTCGTCCTCACCTCCTGGGTAGGAGGGAGAGACAGAGAGAGGCGTGGGGGGGGGGGTGTTAGGGCGTTATTGACCTACTTACAACCGGTGACGTCAACAGGTCACTTTTGGCTGACCTTTGTGAGGTCACTCCCGGTTCCGGTCACGTGATCGGAAGTGCACAATAGTGGAAATGCGCACAATAGCGGAAATCATGCGCAGGGTTAAAGGTCACTTTATGTCACATGACCGGAACCGGAAGTGACTTCACAAAGGTCAGACGGAAATGATCTGCTGGCGCCACCTGTTGGAAGTAGGTCAATAACACCGTAACTCCCTTTCCATACTACTCTCTGGTAAACATGTTCACGTGTAAACTGGATGGAAAATAGGAAATAGTAATCGAGGCGGACACTGGGCTCCAGGTTAGGACTTCCGTCTCCTGGAAGCCAGTGTCCCAGGACATCCAAATCCAGACCTGAATGCCGACGGACAATTAAATCCAGATCTTAATGTCTTGGGACACTGAAGTCTAGACGCGAGTGTCCCCCGGACACTGGATGCATCGGGCCACCGTTTCCGTCACACCGGTGTTGGGCCCGTTGGATCATGCCATTCAAGATGTTTACATGTGAACATCGAACATCTACAAATAAAGCGTGATTGGAATACAAATTATCACAGAGATCACTTTTCGCTATTGCTGTTTTTTACAAATATGCAGTCAGTACATTTGCCTGTTGGGATCAGATGGCTTCTCGTGATTACGCCGGCATCTTTTCACTACGGCTGTTATGTTGTGTTTAATAATTGCTAACTGAAAGTCAATTTAACAAAGGTTTCTTTAATGATTTTGTTCCAATGAAGCTTATTCGACTACGATCAACCCAAAAGTTATATTTGGCGGTCCATATATTCTTCTTAACTACCAATCTATCTTGTTCCTGTTTTCTTATCATAATCTCTTTCGTCGTGTGAGCGATTTGCTTCAAGTTGGAAAACTTCCATCGTAGTTGTAATATATTGTATTAGTATACTGTCACTTTTTTCAACTCATGGACGAAATAATGTCGTGCTATAGATGTTGTAGCAATATGATGCTATATTTAAAAAAACAGGCAAATGAGTCTCGTATTTATCCAAGGAAGCCCTCATTCAAATATCATTCTTGAATCAATAACCGTCCGAGGGATTTCTTCTAAAATTAAACCATTCGGTCGTGATTGCTCGCTGTTACAGCATTTTCTTCGGTTTCCAATCTTTATTCAATCAAGACAATTTCAAGAAAAAGGGGATATCGGTACTCAAACGTTTTTAAGTCGAGAAAAGATGTGATTAGAAACCCATTTAATCAAGGTTGTTGATGATGTGGAGTAGTGCGGCTCAGCTTCAGGTCGAAATGCTATTATAACTTTGTAGTTCCATATGGTATGCCATAACATATATCTACTTTATAAGGTACATTCTGCTCAAAGCATAATTGTCGTACGTACGAACATAACCGTCGGACGACTAGTAGCTCCCATCAATCAACTTTAGCGGCCATGAGCTGTGCTCAAAGGCGGGCGACTGATGCAACATCCAGATGATCGGAATACATGTACCCTTAGTGAACATTCAGGATCGGCGGGAACAGAGATCGACGTAATCCAAGAAGATTCATATAACGCAACATGCCAACATTCTGAAATCATTACACTCAAACAAAATTGTAATTTCGTTATCTCAGTCACACTGAATAAGGCGATGATAGCACCGGATAAAGTGGAATTAGACACATGAAACGGAGAGCAAACTTACCAAACGGAAACAGCCTGAGACCGAAAATTCAAGCTGGAATCATATATTAAATTAGATCAGATCTAGCATGAGAGAATATTCTGAAATGAAGGTTATCAAGAGTTTCCATTGATGCTGAAAAGATGTCCATATCATTTATTCATATGACTCAAGGGACTTTTGGATTTCTAAATCGGTATGATCCAACTGACCATTCATCTTTTTCCAAGTTTGTGCAGCTACGACCAAAAGTTCACCCTGTTTATCAGCTCCATTCGTTCGTGTGTTTATATATCAACTTCTATGTCACCGTTTTTTCACGTGTGATATCTTCGCAGGGCCCAGTTCCCGCAGTGATGGGGAAGGAATTCATTATCTACTGTGTTCATATCTAATATTGTATCTCCGAGATTGCAATGGTGTATAATATCAATAATCGTTTATCCCAACACACAAGCATTCATCTTATCTCTCGAAAGATGTAGTTTGATATAGAAAATGAACAAATTTGACATGTAGTTTCTCTCCGCTCGTGACAGATCTGCTTATAATTCTCTGTTTTCATTCCGTGAAGAACAGAAGAATTATTCTGTCACTGAGAATCAAAAAGTTCTTTCAGAAAAGGCTTCGTTTGATTATTCCATTTCGGTAGTGATTTATCGCCTGCGGTTCACCGATATATTGTATTGGATTCCTCGGTGCTAACAATTTATCAGAATACCAGAATTGAATATTGTGACAACTGTAACCCGAACGCCAGAAATTTGTTCAAGGCGAAGTATCTTTGAAAAAAGCAATCCAGTCTGAACAAAGATTGGGGTAAATTTTGTTTCAACAAATGGTCATCAAGGTCATTGTAATGAGATTTAAACCATTCAGTGGCATGGAATCCTTGTCGATTAGTTATTTTGTTTGTACAATACCGTTAAATAGTACCCTGGAAGACAGATTATATAGCACTGCATTTATGTGGACAGAGGAACCTGTTATCGAGGGGAAGGAACACATCTTAGGGGGGAATGGTTCCAATTTAACTCTACCAGATTTGTGATTTTGAGGTTCTATCCTAGTCTGAAAGGGAGGCAGTTCGACCTAAATATTGTACTTGCCTCATGAGCTAGCGGGCTAAAACTTATCAAACCCTTGGGTCAAGCTCTACCGGACAATGGAACAAAAGCCATGGCGGCCACTCTGATGACGTCACAGTGACGTCATTTCTCAGAAGGCATTTTTTGGTAGATTTTTCAATCAAATTTTTTATTAGCCAAATCTTTTCGTCCGTCGTCCGTCCGTCCGTAAACAATTCTTGTTATCGCGGTTTCTCAGGAACTACTGCATGGATCTTTCTTAAATTTGGTACACAGGTTCCTCTTGGGGTCTAGTTGTGCAAGATATCTTTTTTGGTCCGATTCGAAAATCCAATATGGCCACAAGGCAGCCATCTTGGATTTCCCCATGAAACTTTGTTATCGCGATTTCTCAGGAACTACTGCATGGATCTTTCTCAAATTTGGTACAGATGTTCCCCTTTGGGTCTAGTGGTGCAAGATACCTTTTCTGGTCCGGTTCGAAAATCCAATATGGCCACAAGGCGGCCATCTTGGATTTCCCCATGAAACATTGTTATCGCGATTTCTCACTAACTAGTGATTGGATCTTTCTCAAATTTGGTACACAGGTTCCTCTTGGGGTCTAGTTGTGCAAGATACCTTTTATGGTTCGATTCGAAAATCCAATATGGCCACCAGGCAGCTATCTTTGATTTCCTCATGAAACTCTGTTATCGCGATTTCTCAGGAACTACATGGATCTTTCTCAAATTTGGTACACAGCTTCCCCTTGGGGTCTAGTTGTGCAAGATACCTTGTTTGGTGCGATTCGAAAATCCAATATGGTCACCAGGCAGCCATCTTGGATTTTTCCATAAAACATTGTTATCGTGAATTCTCAGGAGGTACTCCATGGATCTTTCTCAAATTTGGTACACAGGTTCCTCTTGTGGTCTAGTTGTGCAAGATACCTTTTTGGTCCGATTTGAAAATCCAAGTTACGTTTCAAATTAATACGGTATTCCCGAGTTGTAACGTTGCATCACAAGACTCGCCGGATCCAACGGAGGGGCATATTCTATGTATTGACTATAGAGAATATCCATACCTTCACCTTCTATATCAAGGCGTTCAAATGATTCCGAATTAAAATGTATTACTTCAAATTTTAAATCAGTTTACTTTAGTCCATGTCGTTGCAAGTGAACTGCCCCACCGTTTCGTCTGCCGACGGGTCGGCTACACGAAGGAACGTCACTCTTGTGAAACGTCGCAACTCGACAACTGTAGAATACTGCGTGTTTCAATCCAAGGGAGATAATCAGGATTGAGACACTTTCAAAGTTTCAACATTACCGCACGGACCGGGTCCCGTCAATATTAAGTGTTGTACCATCTTACTATTTTCGAGCATGGTATCTTTAAAGAGATTTCTCAAACTAGCCCAGTAAACAGAAGAGAATTATAAAATCTTACATGTAAGTATGTTTCATAGCTCATGCCAAAGTGTCAAAGAGATTTGTATTCGCTTCCAGTACCCAATGATGACACGTGCATTTTTCGATTCGTTTGTTCTTAGTAACAATGGACAAAAAGATCCTCTTGTCATTAGCTTACAATTATCCGACGATGGTGGGCGCCAAGATCCTTCAGGATCTCTCGTTTATCATTTACGTGATTGTGCGACTTAAATTAGCAAATAATAAACTGATGTAAAATCAAATAATTTTTATCAACAAAATAAATTGAAGACAAATGAGAAATAACACTCCGGTACCCCACCTGACCTCCAATTTGAATTTACCCATTTTCCGTTACTCTGGGAGGTTATGCAAGTAGGCTGAGTGTGACTCAAGTATGATAAGCTAAAAAGTCATGGAGTGTTTAAGGTTACTGTATCGGGTGGAAGCTTCAAAATCTCGTCTTTTTTGTCTTATACCAGACTACACAGTCAATTCTACAAGTTGGGGGAATAAGAAAATTAGTGCGTTGTAGTAAAAAACCTGAATTTTGAACACTCAAGCCATTCGTGGAGCAGTATAGATAAGGCTCAATGAGACGAACTTCGCGCACCAGGGGTATAAGGATTACTCAGGCTCAGAGCGAAGACTGTCAATTGTGGTCCATGACCAAAGAAGCGTTTTACTAATGGCTCACCTAGCATAACATCCTCGAATGGCCATGGAACTGTCAATATTTAAAAATTTTATTACAATGTATGTTACCGAATGTGTAAATGAGGTTTGAACTCTACGTTTACGGCACAATCTTGATAAACAATGTAGGCCTATAACTTACTTTGGTTATGATGTTCCGGCTTTATTATAATTATTTGACGGGCAATTTTATATTTAGATAAATACAGAGAAAGCCTACATTTTGACGGTATAATCAGTCGGATCTTTTACCTTGATTTGTTCACACTACACGTGAATTAGTGGACTAAGTTTTTGTAAAAAAACATATGTCTCCTTGCTTTGCAACTAAGACTTCATATAACAGAACAGAAACATCTCTTACTGTCCGGAAGTGTCTTTGAAGTAACTTTGAAGTAACTTTAAAATGTGGCCATATTTTAACCTTGAAGTGCAAGGCTCAGAGTCAGAAGTGTGCTTGCAGTGTGGGTATTGTTTTGTAGCAATGCCATATAAGGGCATTGAAGTCACAATGAAGTCACTTGGAAGTACTTTTGAAGTGTGCCTCAAATATGTTAATTAGGTACTGCAAAGGCACTTCATCGACACTTCCACAGAAGGGTAACCTTCATAGGCACTTCTGAAGTGCTCTTGAAGTACCTAATTATAATATTTGAGGCACTTCAATGTCTTTATATGGCAAGGCATTTCATCCACTCGTCTACAGAAGAATACCTTTCATGTGCACTTCTGAAGTGCTCTTGAAGTACCTTATTAGTATCATAGCAAATCCGTGTAATGAAAGGTATGTAGCGGCGAGATACTTACTTTCCCGGAAAAAAAAGACACAAATATATATTTGAGCACAGAACGTTTTATTTAGAGAAAACACAGAGTGAGACAAAACAGTACACCATAAAATATTTACAATAAACCTGATGGTTCTTAACAAGAAACGTGTAGTTTATATAACCGCTAGCACAAATCCTTGAGACAAAATACAGCACAGTATTATATATGAATGTCTTTGGTATGAGAATTTATTGCAGTATTAGTATTATTATTCAAGGGTGACCGTGTTCTTGTCCAACTTGAACTAGAAGCAGCAGATCTTTCGAATTATAGTTTGCTTTAGTTGCCCTGAGGTCCATTTGAACGTAATCCAACCTTTGGTGAAACCCACCAATCTGAATTGTGGAATTCTTGGCCTGTGGCGATAAATACATGCATATAATTAAAACCTGATCAGTTGTATATATGGTTCCATATGACATGCAATCCAGGTTTTTTGTGTTTTTTTTAATAAACTCAGGATGATTGAATAGGTTGACTACCATACAGGGTAAAGAATGGAATACATCCGTACGATTGATGTCTATTATCCTTTCTTTAGTACTCCATGATATACAACAAGGGAGATAAACAGTTTGTGTGATGTTCTAACCAATATAAACTATGAAGAAATCAACCATACCTAGGTGTGCTCATTAAATTTCCTATCAGTCGAGTGGCTGCTTGAAGTGAGCCGAGTTCCTTGTAGCAGCTGTATTCTGGAATATGAAAGTATACAATGTAAGAAGCCATTAGAATTGAAGAGAAACAATTATGTGAATTTTTATAATTTGTCTTTGTTAATTTCTGGTGCAACTAAATCTCCATACAGGGTTTCAAATAACAAATTAATGCTTATTAACTACAAATTGTATTCTTAAATTTTTGAAATGAAATAAATGTATGAAATGAAATGTTCTCATTTCTCAAGATATGGGTAGAAATGTACAATTGAAGTGTGTGAAGATCTTTAGCTTTGGTATATGAATAGTGCAATCAATAGACAAGAAAAATATAGCCTGTTATAATGATGAAAAGTCTAATCATAAATGATTATACTTTTTCTGCTTACAGCTAAAAATAGGTTATGCTAACATTTTATTATCAATATATTTTAAAACATATTTCTTTACCATTTTGTCAAAAATCTGGTATGGAAATATTCTACAATCTTCTGCAAGGAACAAAAATCAATAAATTTTATAAATCAATAAACAGTTCAAAACAACAAGATAATTTATTTAGAGCTACCATTCCCCCAACCAGTTAAATCCACCTGTTTTGACATGAACAGGAAGTATACAAGCAGTTTTGTGATAAAAATATCTCACTCTCAGGGGATTTCCTCAAGGGGTGCATGCCAATCTTCATATGAGGTCCCCAAGCCTGGGGTTTCCATGCTGACAATTCACACAAACATAACAATGGCAATCCACACTGCCTTGATAAACATGGGTAGATCTGAAAGTGATATTGAGACAGAGATATGGATATTTCTTTGTGAAAGCCATGCTATATGACCCATTAAATTTGAATGCAATTATAAGGTGAAGTACATTATTACAAACTGCAGTCCATATAGCAATATTTATTGAGGCCAATATCAATTTTTTAATATGCCAAGGGAAACTTGTTGATAATAATAGCTGATACTCTCAGGTCTACATCACTGTTTAGCTCAGTTCTTTGCTTATTAAGTTATGAAAAACAGAAAAATTATAGTTATATTTATAATTTACTTACCATATCACTAGCTGCACTCGTCACCATCTGCAATACAGTTCTTCAAACCTCCATAGTTCTAGCTTAACATGAACAAAGTCCATCTGATTTTTGCAGTTGAGGTCAGCCATTTTGTTTGTTGTCGACTGGTGGCGCCCCCGGTGTTCAATTAAATTTTGAAGGGCAGATAACTCCACCCATTTTGACGAGACAGTTAAGAAGCAGAAATCAGACTATCAGAAACAGAAATTATATATATATTATATTTAAACAAGTGATAATAATGAAGAGGATAATATAAAGTATTCTTTAATGGGAATTTTTTTCTTGCTGACATTATGTTAGAACTGATTCTTCTAAAAATATTTTCCCATTTTGTCCAATTTTACTACAAAATCATGGATTGGAATGATTATAAAATCTGAATTCAACAAAATTTCTTATCTAATATGATACTGTTTTGATACGACTAATATGTGAGAGACTGATATTATTAATACCTTTATTTTATTCAAATAGAAACCCATGGTACTGATCACTTTAAAAGATCCAAAAAAGTGTTCACAGTTCTGAGTAATATGTCAGTAACCACATGTGAATATTTTACACAGTTGCTGCTATTTTGAACTGTGAAGTACAAGTCTGATGTTTAGTGGTTTCATTGAAATGAGATTTGATGTCACTGAGTGAAATCAAATCAGCCAACTTTAAGCTGGGATATTCCCAGAGCTAATTAATATCATTGAAACTTGTATACATGTAGTTTTAATTTATAATGTTATGTTACGGTAACAGTTTGTGGGAAAATTTCAATAATCTAGAAATCCTATTGGGTTGAATCTTATAGTATTTTTCAGAATCTTGTAGGATTTTTTTCAGAGTCTTATAGGATTTTTCAGACTCTTATAGGATATTTTAGAATCTTACATGATTTTTTAGAATCTTATAGGATTTTTCAAAATCTTATAGGATCCTATAAGATATTTTTTGTAAGGGAAAGTCCCCCAAGTCCATGAAGTATCTTTGAGGAGTACCTTGGATTATGCCGAACAAAAACCAAGTCTCAGAAGTCCCTCATTTTTTGTTATGAAATTGGCAAAGCCCATGAAGTGTCTTTGAGGAGTCCCTTGGCTACTGCCTTTTTCTATTGAAGTACCAGTATTTTTCTCTGTTGTTGGAAGTACCTTTTCAGTGTACTCTTCAGACGCACTTCTAGGCACACTTCACATGAAGGGTGACACTTCTGGACAGTAAGGGACGTCTCGGAGAGAAATGTCCTTCGCCCTACAAGGGGATTTGACGGGCGTCTCCCTTAACATCAGTGGCTGCTGCTTCTAGCTGTTTCGTATCAATGATGACATCAGATGTTTCCACTACTCGCTCAGTTCTCTTGTTTGGTAGTTAGTAAAGCATATCATAGAGAATATGGGCGAGTAGTTGTTCCGACTTGACGAAGGTCGAGAACGTTACAGGTGCACGAAAGATAATCGTTTACTTGGATTTCTGGTCACTGTAGGTTCAGCTTGATTCTCTTGTACTTGTCTTTGAGAAGTTCTCCTGGCTTGTGCATTATTGCTATGATGTAGAATGGTGTTCTCGATAAGAGTTGCCAGATCTGCAGAAAGTGATAATATGAGCTAAAGAACCAACTATATTTTTCACGTTTCTCGGGATTTTCTATTCGACTAACGAACTAACTACATTCTATTTATTTTTCATTTATTTGCACAAAGAGTCAACAAGCACAAGAACCACTAATAGACTTCGATGTAACGCTATATACAACATTGTCGATTTCAATTATAAAAAAAAATCTCATACAAACTAAGGTCACATTAAACTATATACGCAAAATAACAAATAACGAATTCTAATATAAGTCAAAGTATTATTAAGATACCGAAGAAAAATAAATGAAACCACGGAGTACATGTAAGTTATTCAGATAAGAATATGCAGTAACTCGTAATCAAATGTCGATACAGCAGTTTTAAAAGTGGTTGCTGGAGTAAAAATATCTATGTCAACATCAGAAGTGAATGGATTATAAAGACTAAGAACCCGAGGTAAAAAGGATAACTATCTAATGTTAATTCTAGATCCTGGCAATAGAAAGACGGCGGGCCTGTTTATTCCCATACTGGGTCGCTAAAAAGAATTTGTGATAAAATATATGGACACAGATACCTGCCAGAGATAATGTTTTGAGGGAACACTAATTCCTTCTTTCGGACAGGTAGATTAAAATAACGACATGCAGATATGTAGTCTAGATTATAATAACAAAGACCAGACTTAAAACAAGAATACTTGATACAACTCTTTTGAATACACTCGATCTCATCTGCTAAAACGAGAGATCCTGAAGGATCTTGGCGCCCACCATTGTCCGATAATTGTAAGCTAATGACTAGAGGATCTTTTTGTCCATTGTTACTAAGAAAAAACGATTGATTTGTAATTTTGTTTACAGAATTTCGAATCTGAGCGAAAAAGATCGGAAAAGTGACACTGAAAAACACCAAGATATAATCTAAGTTTCAGGAGTTTCAAGATTTCTAGAAACTGTACTTATGTCGGTTGCTATAATACAAGAGAAATGAGCAAAGTTAGTCTGAAAGTGAAAGTACATGTACGGAGGATCCTTCGCCTTTCTTTTGTAGTATTTTTTTTTGATTTTTTTTTTTGCACGTGTCATTGGGTACTGGAAGCGAGGACCAATCTCTTTGACACTTTGGCATGAGCTATGAAACATACTTAAGATTTCATAATTAGGAACGAATGCTAATTCTGTTCTGTTTACTGGGCTAGTTTGAGATATCTCTTTTAAGATACCATGCTCGAAAATAGTAAGATGGTACAAGGGATCCGGTCTGCGCAGTAATGTTGAAACTTCAAAAGTACCTGAATCCTGATTATCTCCCTTGGATCAAAATATGCAGTAGTCTACAGTTGTTGAGTTGTGACGTTGAGTCACAAGAGTGACGACCCTTCATGTAGCCGACCCGCCGGCAGACGAAAGGGTGGAGCAGTTCACTTGCTACTGCATGGACTAAAGAAAACTGATTTAAAATTTGAAGAAATACATTTTGATTCCGAATTATTTGAACTCCTTGATATGGAAGGTGAAGGTATGGATATTCTCTATAGTCAATATATAGAATATGCCCCACAGTTTGATCCGCCGACTCTTGTGATGCAACGTCACAACTCGAGAATACCGTATTAATTTGAAGCGTAACTTGGATTTTCGAATCGGACTAAAAAAGGTATCTTGCACTACTAGGCCCCATGTGGGACCTGTGTATCAAATTTCAGAAAGATCCATGAAATATTTCCTGAGCATTCACGATAACAATGTTTCAAGGGGAAATTCAAGATGGCCGCCTTGTGGCCATATTGGATTTTCGATTCGGACCGAAAAAGGTATCTTGCACAACTAGACAAGGAGAACCTGTGTACCAAATTTAACAAAGATCCATGCAGTAGTTCCTGAGAAATCACGATAACAAAATGGGGAAATCCAAGATGGCCGCCTGGTGACCATATTGTACTTTCGATTCGGACCGAAAAAGGCATCTTGCATATCGAGACCCTAAGGGGAACCTGTGTACCAAATTTGAGAAAGATCCTTGCAGTAGTTCCTGAGAAATGACGATAAAGTTTCATAGAGAAATCCAAGATGGTTGCCTGGTGCCCATACTGGATTTTCAAATCGGACCGGGAAAGATATCTTGCACAACTAGACACCAAGCGGAACTTGTGTAACAAATTTGAGAAAGATCCATGCAGTACTTCCTGAGAAATGATGATAAATTTTCATGAGGAAATCCAATATGGCTGCCTGGTGGCCATATTGGATTTTCGAATCGGACCAAAAAAGGTATCTTGCACAACTAGACCCCAAGGGGAAGCTGTGTACCAAATTTGAGAAAGATCTATGCAGTAGTTCCTGAGACATCGCGATAACAAGATTTCATGGAGAAATCCAAGATGGCTGCCTTGTGGCCATATTGGATTTTCGATTCGGACCGAAAAAGGTATCTTGCACAACTGGACCCTAAGGGGAACCTGTGTATCAAATTTGAGAAAGATCCATGCAGTACTTCCTGAGAAATGACGATAACAAAGTTTCATGGCGAAATCCAAGATGGCCGCCTGGTGGCCATATTGGATTTTCGAATCGGACCAGAAAAGGTATCGTGCACAACTAGACCCCAAGGGGAACCTGTGTACCAACTTTGAGAGAGATCCATGCAGTAGTTCCTGAGCAATCGCGATAACAAGGTTTCATGGGGAAATCCAAGATGGCTGGCTGGTGGCCATATTGGATTTTCGAATCGGACCAAAAAAGGTATCTTGCACAACCAGACCCCAAGGGAAACCTGTGTACCAAATTTGAGAAAGATCCATGCAGTAGTTCCTGAGAAATCGCGATAACAAGATTTCATGGGGAAATCCAAGATGGCTGCCCGGTGGCCATATTGGATTTTCGAATCGGACCAAAAAAGGTATCTTGCACAACTAGACCCCAAGGGGAACCTGTGTACCAAATTTGAGAAAGATCCATGCAGTAGTTCCTGAGAAATCGCGATAACAAGGTTTCATGGGGAAATCCAAGATGGCTGCCTGGTGGCCATATTGGATTTCGAATCGGACCAAAAAAGGTATCTTGCACAACTAGACCCCAAGGGAAACCTGTGTACCAAATTTGAGAAAGATCCATAAAGTAGTTCCTGAGAAATCGCGATAACAAGAATTGTTTAAGGACGGACGGACGGACGACGGACGGACTGACTGACTGACGCACGGACGGACGACGGACCACGGACGAAAAGTGATTTGAACAGCCCACCATCTGGTGATGGTGGGCTAAAAACACAATGGGGGACCACAGTGTCGAACAGAATTTAAGTCTACTTCTAACTAAAGATATGTACGCTGATTTAAAAACTGTAATGGAGGAGAATGATTTACATATTCTCTTGATGAAACCAAGCATTTTGAATAATTTTTTTACACATTTTTGCACATGGCATTTTTCACCTCAGTTACACGTTCCAGCTGACTACCGTTTATAATAGTCAAACGAGAAGACGTTACGCTTTGTGGTGAACATGGTGTAACAGCATTTAATAAAATTTAAAAAAAAATCAATTTCCACTCACTACACCATCTCGACAAGTTATTTATGTTGCTTTGAAGCAAACGATAATCTTCCTCTGAGCAAATTTCCATCCATATTTTACAGTTGTCTGCGTACACACTGATATGCGAGATAATTAAAACACTAGGAAAATCATAAAGATAACAAAGAGCGAAGGTCCTTAAATAGAACCTTGCGGTACCCCAGAAGGTACACAGATGAATCGAGAACATTTACGTTCGCTGACAACTCGCTGACATGTATTGTTCAGGTAAGACCGCAGTAATTCATGGACCGGACCCCAAAAGAACGAAAGATTTCAGTTTACATAGATCATGATTGACAGTATTACGTATCAAAGGCTATTGAGAAATCAGTACATACATAATCCACTATCACAAATAGTGATATAATCAAACTAAGGTTCGTGGATGTATTACAACACATATAAGGGAAGTGGAAAGAGGTACCGACATACTGACAGAGCCACATGACTTCACAGTATAGTCTTCCGGTTAACCTATTCTAAAGCACATACCAAGAATCAAACGATTCGTGATATGTGTTTATCTCAGGTACGCCTTTATTTTACCTGTTCATGTGGTAACTTGGATGATATGACCACACGACCCCTAGCACTGGCATAAGCGTCTGGTGACTAAAAATCAACCATATGACTCCACAGGAAAGCTTCCCTCGGCAGATCACATTCAGAACCTAGAACACGATGGATTCTTGGACGTAACCTCAGCCGCGCATTTATTGTTGTTGTTGTTCATGTGGATACTATGAAGTATCCACACGACCTCTATCACCGGCTTAAGCAGAATTAGATACGCTAGCTATAGCACTGAGTTTATCGTGCTGAACCCGATGACCTCACTGGTATGTTAAGGATCACATTACACGCTGACTTTAGCAATGTTGTCGTTAGAAACCATTATGACGCCTTTAAGAACAAAAGCGATTTTCAAGCGTAATATGGAGACAGTGGCACAGTAGAAAAAAAAATGAGAGAATGTTCGTATAACTTATGTATTGATTATGTAAAGGACGTAAGATAACTTCGTTGCACATCCAAACATCCAAAGTCGCGACGAAAGGCAAACTTATCGGAAGATCTTCCTGTGCGACCCCTGCGGACCTTCGTCGCGCGTCACCCTCGCTCCATAGTGAGTGACTGGCCTCTCACGGCTTCCAAAACATCAAATTCTATGGCATGTATTGTTGTTACTACCTGGGAATGGAATAGCTACTGAACAATGCTTTAGTCCAACACACAAGGTAAATCTTCATCTCTTAGTGTTGTTTCGTTCTGCTCATCTTTTTCCAACGCTCAGGTTTTCTTCTGTGAAGAAATATTTTTTCAGCCATTTGCGAATGAAACCAAACTTTCAAAAAATATTATTTTAATTATATCCTTGGGAGATGATTTATCGCCTGTGATTTAGTCACGTGTTCTATAACATCCATTAATCATCTGCTGTTAACTGTTTCTCAAACACCCGTTTACGTGCTTAATCAACAGTTTTATCCACCATAGGTTTGGCAAATGTATCAATAGCTTCAAGTAATCAAGCATTGGGGTGGATATTTCTTTGGGTTCTCTTGGTTTTTGACAAAATTCTTCCATACTGGATTTGGCATATTATGCTGAAATAATCCAAAAATAAAATAAGCCTTTGCTTATCTTTCATTAATGGAATCTTTCATTGAAATCTTTCATTAATGGTATCCGTCCAGTGAAGTTGCCTGATGTCCATTGATAGATCCGGAATCCATTGCTCACTGTGATCTGAGATCGTAACATATTAGCAGCTAATAATCGTTCAACCTGAAACACAGGCATTTCTCAAAAGATTCAATTGGAGAATGAAGACAAGCTGAACAAGAGGTACTCTTCTTTCGCTCGCAACAAATTAATTTCCAATACTTATTTTTACCGCAGTGAACAAATGGAAGTATTATTATGCCATTATGAATTGACCGTACTCTCTTAGCTTTTTCTTGTTTTTCGCTTCCAGCTCTGGTTCATCATCTACGAAACACTCAAGGTTTGCGTCTACAACAGGAGAACGAACAAAATATCCTTGCTATATTTAAAGACATTATCAGTGAGATTCATATTCGTTTGTTATAGATATATTTCCAATCCTCGAGGCATTGATGTCCGTATTAATCGGTCATTGCTAATTGAACCTTACTTCAGAAAGGTTTCTTAAGCCATGTATGTATTCATGTATTTCTTTAAATACTACCATTAGTATTCATGATCAATGTCATTCTGTACATTATGATCGAAACTTTATGATGTTACATGTATATTTTAAAAAAACATACCTTCGAGCTTCGTATTTATCCAGGGAATCCTTTTCAAATATCGTTCTGAATTCAAACGCCGTCCACGGGTTTTCTTCTCTTTAAATTCAACTACTAGATCACGATTGCTAGGTGCTAATGTTTTTTTTCGGTTTACAATCTTTTCTCAATGGAGACACTTGTCGAGAAAGAATCACGCGATTTCGCGACTCACTCATTCCTCAGTCGCAAAAAGCTAAATGATCGAAAAAACATTCAAGCACCAGTAATCCTACCTGGCCTGCGGGGGGGGGGGGGGGGGAGGGGGCAAAATGGCCCTCCTACCAAACTTTCTGCGCCATCTCCTGAATGACAAAAAATGAAGAGCTGATATAGTTTATCATATTGGTATTGACGAAAAGTGGGCAAAAACTATTTTATTTCACATCACATTAATATTTACTAATTTACCATGCAGTTTTTGCGGAGAAACTGCATAAGTAAAAAATTCGGAAAATCTGACCGAGAAATCGACCAAAAAAATGCCGTTTTTGAAAATGATGTCACTGTGACGTCATCAAAGCGACCATCTTGGATTTCTTTACATTTTCTGGTAGAGCTTGGCCCAGAGTATTTTTCGGCAAGATTTTCCAATTTATTTTTATTTTTTTGTTTTCTTCACAAACACTGCATGATCAAATCAATTAGTAAATAATATTCTGATGTGAAATAAAATAGCTTTCGTACACTTTTCCTCGCTGAAAGGCAGGAATTTTGAAGAAAAATGATGAAAACATCATATTTTCGCCAATTTGAATTTACACACGATCCTCTGTTCGGTGGGTTATACAAATACGCACAAAATAACCTCAATACAATAAACTCCAAAGACAGGGAATGTCAGCTCTCAAGTTTTGTCGTTCCGGAGATAGGGTAGAACGTTTGTTGGGGGACATAATGCACTCCAGGCCTGTTAGTGTTAATGCTGATGGAGAGCAGTACGACCATGCGTTAGTTCGAAAGGCTATCGTAACGTTTAGACCCATGTGGTATGCCATAAAATATACCTAATTAAAGTACGTTCAGTTCAGATCATAATCTTCATTTATGCCAAGATATCCGTCGATCGACTAGTTGCTTCCATCCGAACTCAGCGATCATGAGATGTACTGAAACGAAGGCAGCTGATGCAACATCCTAACGAACGAACTACGCTTAATGAGCATTCAGGGTCGGTGAGAACACAGAACGGCGAAGTCTAACAAGATTCATATAACCCAACATTCCAAAATTCTGCCATCATTGCATTAAAAATGTTATTTCTGTATATCAGCCGCTTGTTTTATCCTGATACCGGATGAAGTGGAATTAGAAACACGAATCGAAGGGCAGGAATATTAGGATATTTCTGTAAACTTACCAGATGGAAGGCCATCATGTGAACGAACATTCAGTCTGGCATAGATTATTAAATTAGATAATTTTAAGCACAAAGCTAATATCAAGCTTTTCAACAGGTTCCACTGATGTCTGAAAGAGGTCCTTGTATCATTTAATCGATATCATTCATAAGAAAAAGGAGACAATACAATATGTGAAAGTTCCAGATCGATTGCGCTACGATTATAGTTATGACATGAAATTTAAATCCGCAGCATGTTGCTATTTCGTGAAAAAGCGTCTAAATCGAGTTATTCAAATACACATTTAAACAGGAAGGACCCCTTGGACCATTTAACCTGGTGATGTGCGGTGGCATTACATGTATATCTCAACAGCTGGAAAATATTTTTGTTTTGAATGACTCGATTTAATATTTTTCACGAAAAAATACCTGCTGCGGATTTCAGTTTCATGTCATAAATATAATCATAATGCAACCGAGCTAGAACGTTCACATATTGTGTACATATACACATGTATTTGCACTTGCCTTTACATGAAAAAACAATCATTTTATTTTTTTTCGATTTTAACCGCACCAAGTATAGGACAAAACCTCGCCTTATCGTACCATCTGTTTTGCATTTCTGTTTTTTCAGGTTAGTAGTATGTAGCACGCATCCGTCACAGAAAGCTCCCCACTGCGCCTGCGCAGAACCTGTTTTGACGTCACAATTGGGGGAGATTGGGGAGCATTGGGGAGCTGTGAGATTATTGGGGATTTTGAAAATATGCAAATGAGAATGGGGGGTTGTGAGATTATTGGGGATTTTGAAAATATGCAAATGAGTTCAATGGGTGCATGTGCACTCATTGACACCGGTGTCAATGAGTGCACCTCCACGAAAAAAAAAAAAGTTCCGGCAAAAAAAAAAAAATGTATTCATGCGCGGTGATGCGGTTTGGCCGTGGTTTTGGCGGTAATTCGGTTTCGGGGAAAAGCTTCCGCTGAGAAAAAGTAGTCCCTAGATAAAATGGTCCGATTGGGTCGAGTGAGGTATCAAAGTGAAGCTTAGGTGAAGGGGCATCTAATGGGCTGGGTATGGTTTCCCAATGACGATCACGTGATCAAGGCATGTCTCGACTTGTTCTGGGTTGCACAGTTCTGCCATACGGAGCATGGGTACTAGTATTTCAAATAAATTAATTAATTAATTAATTAATTTTAATTAATTACTTGTAAAATGGCGGTGTTTTTAGACGGGGCAAGGGAGCAAACGAGGCGGTGGGGACGTCACGGGGAGAAAAAACCCTCACATTACCCTCAAAAAAACCTCTAAGCCATATAATAATAATAAAAATAATCTATAGGTGTTGTACCATGTTAATAGGATCAGTCTAGCATCTGTACCACCCTAGGGTCGAGTGTTTATTGTCCCGTGTATCTCCGCAAGAAAACAACAAAGAAAATGGCGGCTCCAGGATGGTGCGGGTACGCCCTTTCCATATCATGGCGTCGACCGTAGCGCCATCTGCACACATTGACGCAAGGGAGACAACTCGTGTGGGCCAAGGATATGGAAATAGCCGTGTTGGAGCTAGGGGAGTGACTACTGGTCCAATGGGGTCGAGTGAGGTATCGATGTGAAGCTTAGGTGAGGGGGCATGTAATGGGCTGGGTGTGGGGTTGAACTAGCGTCATTCTGCGCATGCGCGGTGGCCGAAGGGTATGAAAATAGCCGTTTTGGAGCTAGCGAAGCCAGTAATGATCCAATGGGGTCGAGTGAGGTATCAAAATGAAGCTTATGTGAAGGGGCATCTGACTGGACTAGCGGCTTGGGCGTTGTCACCAATCTGCGCATGCGCGGTGGCCGAAGGGTATGGAAATAGCCGTGTTGGGAGCTAGCGAAGCCAATAATGGTGCAATGGGATCGAGTGAGGTATCAAAGTGAAGCTTAGGTGAAGGGGCATCTGACTGGACTAGCGGCTTGGACGTTGTCACCATTCTGCGCATGCGCGGTGGCTCAAGGGTATGGAAATAGCCGTGTTGGGAGCTAGGGGAGTTACTACTGGTCCAGTGGGGTCGAGTGAGGTATCAAAGTGAAGCTTAGGTGAAGGGGCATCTGACTGGACTAGCCGATTTGAAATAGCGTCATTCTGCGCATGCGCGGTGGTCCAAGGGTATGGAAATAGCCGTGTTGGGAGCTAGCGAAGCCAATAATGGTGCAATGGGGTCGTATGAGGTATCAAAGTGAAGCTTATGTGAAGGGGCATCTAATGGGCTGGGTGTGGGGTTGAACTATCGGAATTCTGCGCATGCGCGGTGGCAGAAAACAGGCATTTTGGGTGCTATGTAGGGGTGTGTTTGGGTTAGAGATGGGCTAATCACGGTTCGAATGGGTCGTGTGAGGTGTCAAAGTGAAGCTTGTGTGGGGTAGAGTCAGAATGGTGTGTTTTGAATGCAAGTCGCGTCAATCTGCGCATGCGCAGTTGGTTGTATTAAGTAAAGTGGCCATTTTGGGGCAGTACATGAAGGTGTTTGGGGTAGAGATGCACCGCTATGGGTCCGAATGGGTCGTGGAGGGTGTCAAAGTGAAGCTTGTGTGGGGTAGAGTCAGAATGGCGTGTTTTTGAATGCAAGTCGCGTCAATCTGCGCAGGCGCAGTTGGTTGTACTAAGTAAAGTGGTCATTTTCGGGCAGTACATGAAGGTATTTGGGATCGAGATGGGCTATTCACGGTTCGAATGCGTCCTGGAAGGTGTCATCTTGTAGTTCTCGGGGTGTACAATCCGATTTGAGGAATGTTCGCGTCATCTGTGACGTCATCGGTACGAGTAGTAGCGAAAGTGGACATTTTCGGGCAGTACATGAAGGTATTTGGGATCGAGATGGACTATTCACGGTTCGAATGCGTCCTGGAAGGTGTCATCTTGTAGTTCTCGGGGTGTACATTCCGATTTGAGGGATGTTCGCGTCATCTGTGACGTCATCGGTGACGTCATCGGTACGAGTAGTAGCGAAAGTGGACATTTTCGGGCAGTACATGAAGGTATTTGGGGTCGAGATGGGCTATTCATGGTTCGAATGCGTCCTGGAAGGTGTCATCTTGTAGTTCTCGGGGTGTACATTCCGATTTGAGGGATGTCCGCGTCATCTGTGACGTCATTGATGACGTCATCGGTACGAGTAGTAGCGAAAGTGGACATTTTGTGGGTGCGTGAGGGTGAGTTTGGTGTAGAGATGCACCATCCTTAGTCCGAATGCGTCGTGTGAGGTGTCATTTTGTAGCTCTCGGGGTGTACATTCCGAATTGAGGCATGTCCGAAGCATCTGTGACGTCATCGATGACGTCATCAGTAGGAGTATTAGCGAAAGTGAGCCTTTTGGGGCAGTGCAGGAAGGTATTTGGTGTAGAGATGGACCATCCGCGTTGTGAATGCGTCGTGTGGGGTGTCATGTTGTAGCTCTCAGAGTATAGACCCTGATTTCAGGGATATTTATAGCATCTGTGACGTCATTGGTGACGTCATTAGTACAAGTTGTAGCGAAAGTGGGCATTTTTAGCAGTGAAGGATGTTATTTGGTGTAGAGATGGACCATCCGCGGTCCAAATGGACCGTGTGAGGTGTCATCTTGTAGCAACGCCCACCAACACCATTCTTAATGCTTCAACGCCCTGGTGAAATAGCTCAGAAGCTCTGATATTCCATGGAATTGTCACTAATTCTTCGAAATGCAGTGATGCCCGTCAACGCCCGTCGTTACACCTTAACACTCTAACATAACGCCATGATATAGACCAGAGAGAGAACAACAACAACAACAACAAGGATGACACATGAGAGAACAACAACAACAAGAAGTTTTTTTCATATAGTTTATTCTCCCCAATGTTACATCATACCCACGCTGGGGGAGCCGCGTTGGGTATATTTACAATTCAAGAAGATTCTTATCCAATCAGAGGCCACCATTTGCATGTTTCATATTCGTTCCTGTCCGTTAGATGTATTCTTGTTCAATCAGAAGTCTCCATTTCAGAAAGTGCCATCTGGACCGTTTATTCTAATCATCGTCGGGCAGGCCAGGATACCGTTGAGGCAACATATCCTCAGATAGTTGTTTGCGCATTCTGAGTATCTATCAGTGCGTGGGTGAATACTTTCATCCGATGTGAGGTGTGAGGTGTCAAAGTGAAGCTTGTGTGGGGTAGAGTCAGAATGGTGTGTTTTTGAATGCAAGTCGCGTCAATCTGCGCATGCGCAGTTGGATGTATTAAGTAAAGTGGCCATTTTGGGGCAGTACATGAAGGTGTTTGGGGTAGAGATGGACCGCTATGGGTCCGAATGGGTCGTGGAGGGTGTCAAAGTGAAGCTTGTGTGGGTAGAGTCAGAATGGCGTGTTTTTGAATGCAAGTCGCGTCAATCTGCGCAGGCGCAGTTGGTTGTAGTAAGTAAAGTGGCCATTTTCGGGCAGTACATGAAGGTATTTGGGATCGAGATGGGCTATTCACGGTTCGAATGCGTCCTGGAAGGTGTCATCTTGTAGTTCTCGGGGTGTACATTCCGATTTGAGGGATGTTCGCGTCATCTGTGACGTCATCGGTGACGTCATCGGTACGAGTAGTAGCGAAAGTGGACATTTTCGGGCAGTACATGAAGGTATTTGGGATCGAGATGGGCTATTCACGGTTCGAATGCGTCCTCGAAGGTGTCATCTTGTAGTTCTCGGGGTGTACATTCCGATTTGAGGGATGTTCGCGTCATCTGTGACGTCATCGGTGACGTCATCGGTACGAGTAGTAGCGAAAGTGGACATTTTCGGCAGTACATGAAGGTATTTGGGGTCGAGATGGGCTATTCACGGTTCGAATGCGTCCTGGAAGGTGTCATCTTGTAGTTCTCGGGGTGTACATTCCGATTTGAGGGATGTCCGCGTCATCTGTGACGTCATTGATGACGTCATCGGTACGAGTAGTAGCGAAAGTGGACATTTTGTGGGTGCGTGAGGGTGAGTTTGGTGTAGAGATGCACCATCCTTAGTCCGAATGCGTCGTGTGAGGTGTCATTTTGTAGCTCTCGGGGTGTACATTCCGAATTGAGGCATGTCCGAAGCATCTGTGACGTCATCGATGACGTCATCAGTAGGAGTATTAGCGAAAGTGAGCCTTTTGGGGCAGTGCAGGAAGGTATTTGGTGTAGAGATGGACCATCCGCGTTGCGAATGCGTCGTGTGGGTGTCATGTTGTAGCTCTCGGAGTATACACCCTGATTTCAGGGATATTTATAGCATCTGTGACGTCATTGGTGACGTCATTAGTACAAGTTGTAGCGAAAGCGGGCATTTTTTAGCAGTGAAGGATGTTATTTGGTGTAGAGATGGACCATCCGCTGTCCAAATGGACCGTGTGAGGTGTCATCTTGTAGCAACGCCCACCAACACCATTCTTAATGCTTCAACGCCCTGGTGAAATAGCTCAGAAGCTCTGATATTCCATGGGATTGTCACTAATTCTTCGAAATGCAGTGATGCCCGTCAACGCCCGTCG
>JAVTVY010054058.1:0-28309 GCA_036873755.1 Hanleya hanleyi
ACATAGATTCCGTGTTGAATGGTCCCAATACTCCGCATAAATCCGCGTCGCCAATACGGAAATCAACTACACATATTTTACGCGTAGTTTACGCGTAGATTCCGTGTGTCACGCGGAGATCTGATCTACGGGAGAGGCAGTATATCCTCTGGGAAATGAGTAATTACAGCTCAACAATCTTTTTTACCCAAGTGTATGAAGAGCATGAGGAGGGGTTATGGGCCATTCTCAGGGGTCATGTCCACATCATGTGAGAAGAGCTTAGCCCTGATGTGTGGGGCACCCCCATGTCTTTGACCATGCGATGCCCCTCACTAAACATTGCCTTACGTACAGGGTCGTACATGTATCAAATGTAGTATCTCAATGTAGAAATATAATGCTAATAGTACCAAATCATGGATGGACAGATGGGCAAACAGATGGACAAACAGACAGACGCCGGTGACACTATACTCCTTCAGCCAAAATTGGCCAAGATAAAACATGAGATTGATCTAATCAAAACCCCTCGGCTTTCCCCAAGTGATGGAGACCCATGTGTAGTGTGAATTGGGGAAGAGATAGTTCTATGTGGGATGATTAAGATATACCGGCAGTTGGTTACATTCAGGCATACAGGACAGAAATAGAAAAGTTATATATCTGTAAAGGGGCATAACTTAGTAAAATATGGGTCGAGGGGTGCCACTTTCGACAGGCGTCTGACTTAGCACTCTGTAAAATAAGAATCGAGACAAATAAGCTGTACCGAACACGGATCTGCAGATATAACTTTTACATTCAGCTACAGATAACAAAATCGGAGATTATTACATCCGAAAGGGGCATAACTCCATAAGCAAAGGCGAGTAATCCTTTGTTGGCTAGTAGAATACAACAATAAGTTCCAAGATATAGTAGTTATACCGAACACCATTCTGCAGATATAGTTGGTTACATTCAGGCATATAGGACAGAACTAGAAATTAATATATCAGTAAAGGGGCATAACTCTGTAAAGTATGGGTCGAGGGGTGCCACTTTCGACAGGCGTCTGACTTAGCACTCTGTAAAATAAGAACCGAGACAAATAAGCTGTACCGAACACGGATCTGCAGATATAACTTGTACATTCAACTACAGATAGCAAAATCGGAGATTATTACATCCGAAAGGGGCATAACTCCATACGCCGAGGCGAGTAATCCTTTGTTGGCTTGTAGAATACAGGAATATAAATATAAGTTTCCAAAATATAGTAGCTATATCGACTACAGTTCTGCAGATATAGTTGGTTACATTCAGGGATATAGGACAGAAATAGAAATTAATATATCTGTAAAGGGGCATAACTCTGTAAAGTATGGGCCGAGGGGCGCCACTTTCGATTGGCATCTGACTTAGCACTCTGTGAAATAAGAACCAAGACGAATAAGCTGTACCGAACATGGATCTGCAGATATAACTTGTACATTCAGCTACAACTTACAAAAGCGAAGATTATTACATCCGAAAGGGGCATAACTCCATAAGCCGAGGCGAGAAATCCTTTGTTGGCTTATAGAATACAACAATATAAACAACTTTCCAAAATATAGTAGCTATACTGAACACAGTTCTGCAGATATAGTTGGTTACATTCAGGCATATAGGACAGAAATAGAAATAAAAAAATCTGTAAAGGGGCAGAACTCTGTAAAATCAGGGATTCATAGACGTCCATTCTTACTACTGTTAAACGGTAGCAAGAAAATGTCAAAAACTGAATACAGACAGCAAAAAACTCAAAAGTGTACGTTTTGGACAAGAAATACGGTAATTTCCCTATTAATTCACCTTCCAAATTTAATTCGAAAACGGCTGATTTTTCCGCTGTCGTGATTTTGTCCATCCTAATAAAACGAACAAGGGAGCATTTTCAATATCCGTGAAACAATAAATTCGAACACTCCCGTTTTCGCCACGGAGTTCGTGCCGATGAAAGTAAAGTGAATATGTTACTAGAATCTCGTATAGTATATCGGCGTATGCTATTATTTGTAAGCGCAGAGAAACAACAGGGAATGGTACAATACAATCAGACTGAATTACTATTACTTACAGTCTATAAGACAGATTTCAGTATAATGGGGGCCAAAACGTGGCCCTCAACACTGAAAAATAAACACTGACTATTTTATGTTTTGCATGTGTTACCTTGACATTGATGGTTTGTGTCTGATTTTGTGAAACTTTTGAGATAATTGGTCGGTTGTGAGAAAATCTAGAATAGATTTTGTTGACCCTCTTCCATCTGATAGTTTCTCTGTAGATCACTGCAGGAGGGCTGTGTTCTGCTGCTCTGACTCGAGCAGGAGCAAAATGTTTCTCTTAATGCAATGTAGTATAATTGAATGAACACTCCAGCAGTCCATGATCATCCGAAATAGCAGAAAAGCTAGTTTTCAATGCAAAAAGTACCCAGCAAATGCAAAGAACGGGTATAGGACGGACACGAGGTTTGCCAAAGGTTTTCTGTGTAAGTGACGTTTTGACCACACACAACTGAAAATTAATTCTTAGCTTCCACAATGCTTTTTGAAACTATTCAAAGCATTTCATGCAGATTGCGCATAGTTTTTCTGAGTAAAAGTTTGATTTAACGTGGTTGCTAACGTGATGCTATGGACGGACAAACAGTAACGTTAGCAACATTACATCGTCAGAAACATTTCTTTTTTTGCTATGGAAAAGATGCTTGCCGCAAACTAGATTATTTCAGAAAGAAATCAGGAGGAAATTTCTTTTGAGCATGTGGAATGCCTGTTAACCAACCTGCAGGTTAACAAAAATCGAATATTACTGTTGCTAACATTACATTTGGACGGACTTTGTGGACAGACGGACATGCCTATTTCGGGGAATTTTCACAAAATCCCAGAATTTACCATGATGAAGATCAGATATATGGTTTCTAAGCTCTATTATCTACATGTACATGAACTATCAGGCAAATTGATAACGCCAATGCAATATTTTTACCATGTGTCAGTCATTGCTAACGTGACACATGTGGACGGACATGTGTCACGTTAGCAATAAACATGGCAGTGCTAATGTTACATTCAGACAGACACCTTATAAACTGATTTAGCTGCAAAAATAAATACTGAAGACTGCTATTATCAACCAACTCTGCTCATTTTGTCAGTTCTGCCAAGCAAACATAAGAAAGACCTGTATTTGCAACAAAATTTACGTAAATCCTACTTAGTTGTATTGCTAACGTTACTCTGTTGCTAACATTACATAAGTGGACGGACACAAAACAAACTGAATTTTCACATTCAATTGCACTTAACATGACTCATCAATTACATTGTTAGTGGAAGTGCTGTGTAGGAAATACAGACTTACAATGAAATGTTGACTACCTGTGATAGAATAGAGTATAGCTTGAACAATGTTGTTGCTAACGTGACTTTAATTGTGGACGGACATTCTATTAGCAGTCACGTTAGCAGTTTTTGAAAACCTTATTTTTTATTTACTTTTTAAATATTTTGGTTGATTTTATGTGCCGAATCAGCCACACATAAGCGTTTTCCGTACCAAATTCATTAAAAGTATGAGATGATAGTATTGTATGATACAGATGACCAAATTCCATAGAGGTGCTAACATTACAGATGTGGACGGACAACCTTGGAAATTGATCAAGATATTGTATTTTCACCATTTGGCTTTGTTGTACACTACAATGATTGCAGTTCAACTTTAAATCACAATTCCACCCCATATCAATATTTTGGAACATTTCAATGCTGAAAACAATACAGATATAATATATTCTATGGCATTGCAATTTGGTCTCCAAGAAAAGTGGGAATTTTGTCTGTCCTACAACACAGCAATTCGATATTTTCTTTTCAAATTATTTTGAAAAGTTGTTTGTATATTGCGAACATTTTATGTATTCTATGTCTGCAATCCATATACTTTCATTTAGAATGAAACTCAGAACGATTCTGCAAGTGTTTCACTAAATTTAGGGCTTGAGAAAAAAATAGTATCTTTGGCCCCCTTTATAATGAAATCTGTCATAAGGAAAAAAATTGATTCAATTAACTCCGCAGTCCTGTAATTTTATCCAAAGTTGATCGCGTTTCGCCGCAGTCGGGAAAAATATATACCACCGCACGTGGTCGAGTGTCTGCACACGGCCCGCTATTGAACCATTCTGCAGCGTTCGAAAATCAAATATCTTTCTTTAAACCAGCATTCCTTTATTTGAAAAAACACGGTGAATATTTTCCGAGAAGGCAGAACTGCGTGCGAATGAATTATGTTTGAACGGAACATAAAAATCACCGACAATGGTGGTCGACGTGACACGGTCTTAGGAAATTTTCATGGCGCTCCTTTTCTGTTCAAGTCTTTACGGTGGTTCATCGTCCCTCATTAATTCATGGCCATGAATGAAAAGTCGGTCAGATAACGAAAGTTTCACTTCTCCGCAAACTTTTAACAAAATTACTGAGCTGGTGTAACTTGACTACAATTGTTTTAGAAACGACACTAAAGTCAAAACGCACATGTCGTGCTTTTAGGCGTATCACCTCTTTGCACTGGAATGGGACAAGCCGTTTCAACTCTTGACCTTGCAAATTCCCGCCAAGTTTGTTTACATTAAACTTTACTATGATGATTTCATTGGCTGAGAACTGAAAGCGGGTCGCAAATTACCTTTTCTGGGGCGAGCACATGATCTTATTGTGTCACTCAAAATAGACTCGTCCATGCCAGACTGCACATGGTTCCACGTGCACAGTCAAAATATAATTAGGTGAGGGATCCCAGATATTACATCAGACCACGTGCGGTCTGTAAATAGACTAGGATTTTCCCATGTCTGTTTTTCGTCGGCATTATTCTCTGTCATTATTTCCTGTACATTTTCGGCCTGCTCGGCCTGTAAAATCATGCACAGTGAAGACCAAAAAGTCTATGACAGTCCGCTAATCTGTCTAAAACTCCGTGATACAATCCTACACAAATTTGCCGTTGGTTCATTTTCAGGGTTCACAACAACAACGTCGACATACCGAACGACTCGAACATGGAATACTCTAATATGTGTATAGTTTTATATTTCCAGAATATTCATTCAATTCCATGTCAGTTAGGTTTCATAATATAGATCATAGCTAATACTGAACAAAAAGGAAGGAATACGTTCAATGTTTTGGCCTACTTTTACGATGTTATTATGGACGCGAATTTACGGACGTCAGCTCAAAAATCTGCATGATCGTGCTGAACTCGTCACTCGATAAATATGCTCGACTTCCTCGAATAAAATTAGACGCCTTTATCAGGGTAGAGGAGATTTTCTGACATCATACACTGCATTTTATGGAAACTATGATGAGATCTCAAAGTTAATACACGGTAATAAATACGATCACTACGACCACGGCGAAGCGGTCCGCCATTTTGGATTCTCCGTGAAAGTCGGCGCGACATTTAATTCGAACACTCGCGTTTTTCTAGAATTCACTCAACAAATAATTCGAAAGTAGCCAATTTTTGGAGTAGTGAGTTTCATCACTACATCGCGAATTAATAGGGAAATTACCGTACTCAATGTTTTTGACGAAAACTCAATACTCGAAATCGTGCAAATTATTTCAGTGATGTGAAAACCATCGCCGATCCTTCGACAATTTGTCTTCGAACGTTTGGGGATATCCAGTTCTAGAAATAATTTCCGTCTCCGCAAGTTCTTGCCGATTATACCTCACCATAGGCTCTCAGTTACTATCAGGCCGTTGTCAGTTGATAGGTTGTTTCGCATGACCCGCCCGCATCAATATTTTGGAGATAAATAATGCCGCATGTATTTTAATTATCAGTAATTATTGGCCGTAAAAAAATAAGTCAGCAAATCCACGAAAACTCAGGAGCTGACCATGCCGTCACAGCGTGGAGGCGACCGACTCAAAAGCCGCCATTTTGGTTCACATTCTTTAGGGAATCCCATTAATTTCAAAACGAGGCACAGTCCCGGCATGCATCTCTAGCGGGGATTCCCTCGTGTCACAAGCGGACCGTCACATCACAAGCACGTAGCAATAATAGTTTTAACTCCGGTAGTTTTGACGGTTGCGTACCAAAGCCATCATGGTTTTAGTTAATGGATCAGTTGTTTTCTCATCAATCAGTTAGTACATTGTGCCGAATTTAGCCATCCATTTCTTTGATGAAACACTTTTGAGCGAAGTGGTCGAGCACTTCACGTCTTCACTCCCGACAACAACAACGACGACGAAACGGGCCGTCGACCTGCTCGTCAATGAAATTACTCGTACAGCTAAAGAATGACGGACATATACAATTCGTTGCCCTGGACAGAGAATCCCTATCTTCAATCAGTGTAAAGAAAAATAAAACACAGGAAGGAAGCAATCCACGTAGTAGTTCCTGAGAAATCGCGATAACAAGAATTGTTTACGGACGGACGACTGACTGACGGACGACGGACCATGGACGAAGAGCGATTTGAACAGCCCACCTAGTGATGGTGGGCTAAAAATATGGTTTGTGCAAAAGCTTTCAGGTGAATCGATGTAGCAAATTTGAAGAAAAATGTTATCCTTCATTTAACGCAATGCGAAATTCCAACTAACAGGGGTTCGATACTGCAGGGATTCCCCTGCCAGTTATTTAATATTATACTTCTGAAATACATGTAAAACATGGTTTGTGCAAAAGCTTTCGGGTAAATCGATGCAGCAAAATTGAAGAAAAATGTTGTCCTTCATTTAAGGAGACACAAACCTAACAGGGGTTCGACACTGTGGGAACCCCCCCCCACCCCCACCCCCGACCGTTATTTCCTCTTGTACTTCTGAAATAAAATAATGTCACCAACATGTTAGTTATTACTATAAAGAAATAAATTGTAGGTGATTCAGCATGCGTGTGTGTGAAAAAACCATGTACACTGCATCTCATACATATCCAATGAGGCTGAGAAGCTGTGGATAGGGAAAAGTCCAAAACTTTAACATTAATGCCCCAGGGGTGGAGAAATCCTCCCAGGGGTAGTACATAGGTTGAACAAGTGTAGCATCATGTAGGCTCCCAAAATATATGGGTTCCATCCAATGATAATCTTGAATACAACCAAGGGTTCCCGATGGGCATAGATAAGTGCACAAGTTGAGCCATCAATAAATAATAAAAAAAAAAAAATTAAAAATCATGAAATCATCATAGCCATCTGAAAATCTAATCATTTCATAAGTCAACATTCAGGAAGCTCTCACCAAAGTTTGGTCAGGCCCTACTTAATAGATCTGCAGATATTCAGCGGACAAGAACATGTTGATGGACGGATGGACGCTAGGACGGACGGACGTACATGGCAACGTCAAGACCCCACAGCCCTATGGGCTGAGGGGTAATAGGTCAAGGTCAGTCAACTGGAATAGGCTTCTAGTCAATCACGAGTTGCATACATAATCTGAATTTGGAGACCCTAGCTTTAATCCTTCAAAAAATATAGCAAATACTAGAATTTGACCTTGATAATTTAGAGAAGAAAAGCAACTCCAAGTAAGGATGACAATTTCATTCTGTATATTTCGCTTTAACATATAGCATCTTCAACAGTGAACAACTTTGTTTCACTGCATATTTCGCTATTACTTATAGCATCGTTCACTGCTGAAGATGCTATAAGTAATAGCGAAATATACAGAATGAAATTGTCATCCCTGTTCGGAGTTGCTTTTCTTCTCTATTATTGGAAAATCATCAGTGGTTCCAAATGACCTTGATAAAATAGGTCAAGGTCAGTCATTTTAATAGACTTCTGACCCTTCACCCGATACATATGTAGTATGAATTCACAATGCCTGGCTATAATTCTTCTTCATATATCGTGTTCACAAGTAAAATGGACAGAAGGACAGACGGACAGACGACGCTGACAATGACACATACCCGGGTAAACATGAGGCAGCACCTAAAAGGTGCAACAACCCCTCAGCCAGACAGTTTTAGTCAGTGTATATTGGTACACAATGAATGGAAAATGCATATGTAAAAGCCTGAAAGATTTGGTTGAATGCAGAAGATGCTTTAGCAGTGGCTTGTAAAAGATTAAAATGTGATAAATTCAGTGTGGGATGTTGGATGAATTGGAGAACTATAATAAATAGTTTGACATATTACGTGCGAAAAATATGGCAGAAGAACAAAAATATTCTGAACAAAAACAAAAGCCTTCAAGCCATTCTTGCTTTGAACCCTAATAATAATCTGAACAATAATAAAAGTCATCCGATTTTCAGTGGGAGCAAAGTAATATAGAGTTTTTGATAGGAATACGAAACTGCGCATCTAAAACCCCTCAGCTCTGGGTGCCAGCCATTCACAATCTATTCAATTTGAACCATACATATACTACTTTGAAAATATCAGCAGGGGTTATTTTAGACACTTTTCCTTTATATAACTCAATTTCAAAAAGATGAAAAACTCAATTTTTCGGCGCGCCTACGGCGCGCAAAATAAACAACAAAACTCAATTTTTTCAGGTTTTTCATCGCATGCAGTCTGGAAACTCAATTTTTTTATCTTTTTAGTAGGACACTTACAATAAATAAATTCGCGACAATTTTTCATCGTGAATGAACATGTCAGTAATGTTATGAAGCTCATCAAGCAAAGTTGCGTGTCATACATAGCTGCATACAAGTTTGTTTGCTATCCAACTGTGATTGGCCGATTATATTTTGGCTAAAGATGTTAAGTAGAAATACTTCCCTCAGAGATAGCTTCATTTAATTAAAAAATGTGCGCGAATAAAACAAGAGAGTTTTAAAATCCAGGTTATCTCGGGAAGTTCTATTTGGTCGATTATTTTGGGGGTGGGGGAGAGTACTTTAGCTCTGGATTGTGATAGGCCAAAAGTGAAAATATTTTCCCTGCAAATAGCTTACTTTAGTTTAAAAAATCTATACTTATAGTCAAGAAATAAAAATTGTCCCTTGTCCATTTCCATGAGTTAACCAATCCTTGACAAAGTTGGTGGTTGAGTATTGTAAGTGTCTGGGTATTTGTAAGTGACAGGAAAGAAATGAAGAAATAAATGGCAATAAAAATGTTAATAAGAGACGTAAAAAATAAAACAATGGTGGTTGTGAAGTTTTGTGGATTTCACGAAAAAAATCCAATGCTGCCTGGTAAACGCAGATAAATGGCCAAAATTGCAAATTAAACTCAATATGCACCCTATTTTGTAGTATGTGGTGTGGGACTTGTTTACAAAACATACTGGGGTTTCAGAAATTTCCATCGGGCAGAAACAAAATTATTCATAAAAACGTATATTTTGTATGTTATAGCATATAGCTTATAGCATGTAGATCCCCAGTTGCGCAGGAGAGAGTGTGGATCTTTTGTTTTTACACCAATCTGCATTGCTCACTTTGTGTATTTATTCCCAAATGGTACATCAGCTGTATTTTGGGGAATGTCTGTTTTGTTCGTTTCTTGTTTCTGGGGAAACGTCTTTCAACGCCACACGCATCCAAGTGAAATGTTGACTGAGAGAGAAAATGCTTGCCCGTTGTCTTGGTTCCGAACTTAACCGAAAAAAACCGGAGATTGACGGACAGCATGTCTCGGAGACCAGACTCATAAGCCACAGCAGTATGACAGCAGTGGTTCCCGAGTGGACTGAAAAGAGGGGACGTAACTTTGAAATATCAAAATGGCGGACTAGTTCGATCGTCGAAAACGTCGCCAACAATTTGCTTTGAAATGAGAAACGTTCAGGACAATGTCTTTATCGGACTTATACGACTGAAAATGAAATGAGAACAGTTCAAGACCAGACGTCCTTATCGGAGCTATACGATTGAATAATAAAGGTACACAAGTTATCTGTCTGCACTTCAGTTACAAATCCTGTGTGCTTATCTCGACTCGAGTGGCGTGGCTGGTCACACGTTTTTTTTTCTTTCTCGCGGGGGTTTTGGGGGAGGGGGACGGGATAACAGACGACGAAACTCAGTTTAGATTTCTCAGAAACTCAATTTATTTCGTAGAAACTCAATTTTTCGCGCGCCTTCGGCGCGTAAATTCTCAAAATTTTAGAAAACTCAATTTTCGGCAATAAAACTCAATTTACAAAATTTTGCAAAAACTCAATTTGTAATTGTTTTTCATCGTGGTTACCACGATGAAAAAAGTGTCTAGAAAAACCCCTGATCAGGAACATCAAGCAGTCAGGTGGCAAATATACAGATTATCAAAAAAACTTGCAATCAAAAATGGCTGCAAAGTTTATTTCCGTCCAATCAGAGAAACTGGCAGTCATTAGGCCGTTGTTAATTAATTCTTTGTTTCTCGTAACCTTGCTTTTGAAAATAGACATGCTGAGGGCGATAATTATTAATTATTACCCAGCGAGAAAAAAAAAATATTAAAACAAAACTGGAGATGCAAAATTTGAAAATATAAAACCTTTTACTGGACTAGATTTATCAAACAAAATCTCTGCTAGAGGAACAGTGACCTGCTAATTAAATGAATAATGCATACATAATAACCATTAAAAAGAAATCACAGATCACAATCCATAGACATGACTCTTGACATAAATTACATTATGTGAGGTGTCATATATGGAGCAAATTTAGAACTGGTTTCCATCAGATTAGTACTGGCTAACAATATTAAATCAGCCTTCACCAAAGCAACCATAAATAGTAATAATATTAATCCTAATTTTTTAGGATTCATAAATTTTACTATAATACAACTGTCCTAAGCAAGTCACTGGTCAACAACAACAACAACAGCTTTGGTCTAATCACGATGTCTTCTTCTGATTTTCAGAGTCAGTAAAGACTTGGAAGAGAAGTCTTTCTTCTCTTCCAAGCCGAAGAGAAGTCTTTCTTCTCTTCCAAGCCCGCCACTGTGGATTCTTGATCCATGGCACTGAGTGATTTATAGAATTTATTTGCTGATTACAAGCGCCCATATAATTTAGGCAGGAGAATCATCGACTGAAGTTTCAAATCTGCCTTGGAAAGAAAACGCTCGATGACAGAGCTGGCGGTCGTCTTTTCAGAGAATAGGAAAGTTGTGAATTTAACATAAAACTGACCGTTTGTTGAAGCTATCGTGGCTCCGTTGGCCAAAATCATTTTGATCAACACCAGGATGAATGCGATCAACCATGCGGACATTTCTAAATTCATTGCGCGGTGTACGAGGAACGAAAGGGGTGTATGATGAACATACTTCCGTTTGATTTGAGAACTCCACGTGAAAATCGATATCTAGTTTGCAGACGAATAGTTATACTTCTTCACTTCTCAATGCATATTTCGTTAGATTACATTGTGGATGTTCAGTTTGTTGTTATTTACTGTTTTTGCGATCAGACAAACTACGGAATTGAGACCACAGAATTTCCTTCCGGAGCTCCGACTGGAAAACATAATGACGTAGCTTAGAGGATTCCCAAGAAAGTTTGCCGTTTCATTGGTCAGTTTATGGGGAATCCCTTGAACTGCACAACAGGTGGCGCTGCAGTGCCCTTCGAAGGGATGGTACAAAGAGACGGCTTTACGAAACTTGTTACGACAATGTCGGTATTTTACGAGCAATTAAATCACTGGAGAGAGCTGCTTCGCGAAATCAGAACTCATTATAGGCATTTTTTTTAGGGATTTTGACACGTCAGTACCAATAATTAATACAATGCATAATAATTGCTTGCAAAAATACTGATGCGGGCGGGTTACGGGAAACGAACCATTAATTATCAGCGGCCTTACTTGTCTCTTGATGTATCTATGACGTATACCAAGCAAACTGAACACACTTCAACACTTGAACAGTATCAAAGGACATATAGATCATCAATGATTTTACATAAATTGAAAATGGCTGCCAAGGTTTCCATCCAATCAGAGAAAACGGTTCGGTCATTCATTTTTAGTCTCTTGATGTACTGATGATGTATACAAAGTCTTGCATCAAACACTTGAACAGTACCAGAGGTATAGACTTTACATAAATTACAGACGGCAATCAAGTTTTCCACCTAATCAGAGAAATTGGTTGTCATCAATTGTAAGTTTCTTGATGTATCAATGATTTGTAGTTTCATATGAAGCGCTAAAATGGTATCAGATATAGATCATTCATGATTTTGCATAAATTAAAATGGTGGCCAAGATTTTTGCCCAATCAGAGAAACCAGTTCTGTCATTCATCATAAGTATCTTGATGCATCGATGATGTTTACCAAATTTTACATCGAGCACTTGAACGGTATCAGAGACAGAGATCATCAATGATTTTGCATAAATTAAAAATGGCCGGCCATCCTTCCCGCGTCTCAGAAGAACTGTGGTTATTCATTGCAAGTCTTTTGATACATCGATGCTGTATACCAAGTTTTAGTAGGCCGGCCAAGGACACGAAATGTAACTTTTGATGGCATTGTTTGTTACAAATGGGTACCCATGCTAAATTAGTTCTTTGTGTGCTAGAATTCAAGGTGGGCGGGGATACCACCCGGATTTTGGACATTAAAGGTCATTTTGGGGTCACTTTTGGGGTTAAATAAGGTCAAAATTGGTAAAAGTCATTCCTAACTTAATTTCCATTGTGATGTTTGTTACCAATGGTTAAATTGGTTTTATGTACTGTATGGTTTTAGCACAGGTTATGGCTGGCTCGTTAATTATTCGAATTGATGTCATTTTAGGGTCACTTTATGGGTCAAATGAGGTCAAAAATGCTGTTTTATTTCATATATTTTGTGCTGTTTGTTTTTTACTTTTGTAGGCAGTATGGTTCAAGGTAGGGTGGAGACTAAGACAACTTTGGCAATTTGAAGGTCATTATCAGGTCATTTCAAGGTTAAATAACTTCCAAAGATGGCTAAAAGATGGACCTTAAAACAATTTAAAACATTGTTGTGTCAAATTCCTCGTAAAGAAATGGGTATCAGATCTGAAGTAGTTCTACGGGGTGAATTTAGTTCTACGGGGTGAATTTTTATATATTAGTGTAGGGTGATTCAGTATTTTTTGTTTGTGAATTTTGGTAACATCCATTTTCTTATATCAATATATTTGCTGGTCCGAAGGTTTCTTTCTCGAGTTTGAAGTAGTTAACCCTTTCTGGGTGATAGAGGGTTTGGAAATTTAGTGCCCATTTTAACATTCACGGTATCACCAGAATGATTAAAAATCAAGAGCAAAGACTTTCCGTACTTTTGGAATATTATATTTGACTAATTTTGAGTTTATTTCTGTAATTCTAGCGATTAAGCATCATGCGCCCGAATCTGTTTGCTTAATTCTCAGCTTAAAATATGATGTTTTAAATCAAAATGGCGGACAGGTAGGGTAATCTGAAAATCACATTTTTCATGTTGCTCGTGTAATTCAAGGCATTATTCTTACCTCACTGCGCAAATTTATCAAAACTGAGGGATCCCTATGCATAGCCTAACATTTTATTCCCATTTTGCATCTATTTAAATATCTCAAAAATCAAGATTTGATGGTCAAATTCAAAATGGCGGCCATATGAGGTCATCTGAAAATCACACTTTTTTCTGTTGGTCATATAGTTCAAGGCATTATTCTTACCTCACTGAGCAAATATATCAAAACTGAGGGATCTCAATGCATAGCCTAGCATATTATGTCCATTTTGAATCTATTTACATATGTCTAAGATCAAGATTTGATGGTAAAATTCAAAATGGCGGCCATATGGGGCCATCTGAAAATTTCACTTTTGGCCGTAGCTCGTGTAGCTCAATGCATTATTCTTAGCTCATTGTGCAAATTTATCAAAACTGTGGGATCTCCAAGCATAGCCCAACAACCTATGCTCTTTTTGAGTCCACTTACGTATCCCTAAGATCAAGATTTGATGATCAAATTCAAAATGGTGTCCATAAGGGGTCATCTGAAAATCATATTTTTTCATGTTGCTCGTTTACTTCAAGGCACTATTTTTCGGTAATAGTGAAAAATTATCAAAACAGAGGGTTCTCTTAGCATAGCCTAACAACTTACGCCCATTTTGAATCTATTTGCATATACCCAAGATCAAAATACAATGTTCAAATTCAATATGGCAGCTGTGTGGGGTTATCTGAATATCCTGAATTTCCATGTTGCTCGTGTATATCAAGTCACTGTTCTTAGCTGATTGTGCCAATTTATCAAAACCGAAGAGTCCCACATCATAGCCAGATACCTTTTGCCCATTCTGAATCTATTTGCTTAGTCGTCAGATTAAAAATGATAGTTAAATTCAAAATGGCGACCATAAGGAGTCATCCGGAAATTCTTCTTTTTACTGTTAGAATATTTGTATTCTAGCTACAAACTTGTTTAGATTTGGCAGAATAACGCCATAGCTGATTACATTATGCCTATTTTTGTTCTGTCGGCATAATCTTCAGCTGAGAATACAATTATTAAATTCAAAATGATGGTGACCATGTGGATTCATCTGAGACTCAAATTCTCATTTTGCTCTTATAATTCAAGGTATTGTGATTACATGGAGCTGAAAGTAGCAATTTCTCAAAGCCAAGCCCCTTCACAAAACAGATCGATCTGACTATTTATGAGCCTAGTTTGGCTGTATTCGTAAAACTAATTTAAAACTTACACTACATGCTACTGATTCAATTTGGACACTCATTCGTAACTTTTAGTACTGTGAATATTAATTTATAACAGATTTTCACAAATTTTTGACCTGATTTGACCCAAATATGACCCTACAATGACCTTAATTCTAATAATTAACGTGTTATCGATGACTACATCCAACTCTACACTACATTCAACTGATTCCACTGGAATACCCAATCGTAACAATTAGTACTGTGCATATAACCGATTTTCACAAATTTTTGACCTTATTTGACCCAAAAGTGACCCTAAAATGACCTTAATTCTTATAATAAACGTGTTATCTATGACTACCTGACACTCTACACTACTTATAACTAATTTAGCTTGGATACTCATTGGTAACAAACAATGCGGCGGATGTTAATTTATAACCAATTTTTACCCATTTTGACCTTATTTGACCCAAAGAGTGACCTCAACATGACCTTAATTGACCAAAATCAGGGTGGTATCCCCTCCTACCTTGATCCCTACCACTCAAAGAACTAATTTAGCATGGGTACCCATTTGTAACAAAAAATGCCATCGAAAGTTTTTAAAAGCGTTTTTGAGGTCTTTGCCCGGCCGACTATTTCGTATAGAACACTTCAATGGTATCAGAGAAATACATCATTAAAGATTCTGCATAAATTAAAGATGGCTGCCAAGGCTTTCACCCAATCAGGGTAACTGCTTTGGTCATTCCTTTAAAGTTTCTTGATGTTTCGATAATCTATACCAAGTTTCACACTGAACAGCGAAATGGTTTCCGAGATGCCCAAGATTCATGGTTTCGCATAAATTAAAGATGGCCACCAAAGTTTCCATCCAATTGGGTCCAGATTCAATAGGGTTCTGGGTCACGAGCATATGGATGTGCATGGCAAGTTATATTGATAATCTACACCAAGTTTCACAATGAACAGTGAAATGGTTTCCGAGATACACAAGATTCATGGTTTCGCATAAATTAAAGATGGCCGCCAAAGTTTCCATCCAATTGGGTCCAGATTCAATAGGGTTCTGGGTCATGAGCATATGGATGTGCATGGCAAGTTATATTGATAATCTACACCAAGTTTCACAATGAACAGTGAAATGGTTTCCGAGATACACAAGATTCATGGTTTCGCATAATTTAAAGATGGCTGCCAAAGTTTCCACCCAATCGGGTCCAAATCCAATAGGGATCTGGGTCGAGAGCATATGGATGTGCACGGCAAATTTGGTGTGGTAAGTCGTTCTAAGGATATCTTGGTAAAGAGAAAGCTGTGACGGTTTCGCATAAATTTAAAATGACCGCCAAAGTTTCCAACCAATCGGGTCCAGATTCAATAGGCTTATGGTTGACCACCCAACAATCCTGCATACCAAATTTGAAGTCTCTAGAAGCAACGGTTTGGCTTCTAGATCGGTCACAAGAATTGTTGACGAATTTTCCGTGATGTTGCCATGGAAACCGCAAAATTCATCACAAATTACCCAAATTCGATAGGCTTGTGGCTGACCACCCAACAATCTTGTATACCAAATTTGAAGTCTCTAGAAGCAAGATAGGTTTCTAGACAGGTCACAAGAATTGTTGACGACGACCGACCGGACGTACTTGCCGACGACAAGACCCCACAGCCTAATAGGCTGAGGGGTAAAAACTGGTAAAATGTGTGACATTAAATCAGTAATTGTTGGATATTTTATATCAGAGAGTCAAGCAATGAATAACAAACAGGAAAACAACAGGAAATCATCACACAAAGAGCAGCACACAATTTTGGTCTCCATCCAGACAATGTATGAAGTAAGCAGTGTCCTTACCTGGTCCTTGCCCTGGTGTAGACATTAGATGTGACCCATCTGCGCCGTTTTCTGCAAAAACATAGAATATATATCATATATAGTTTCTCGAAACTGGGGCCCAAATTTCTTGATGGGAATGACATATGTTGGTGATGAAAAGTGGATGTAGCCTCTCTTACCCGGTGTTCTGCCTTTGGCATGGACAGGAGATCTAATTGGCATCCACTATGCCCCCCTATATATTGGTTGCCATTGGAAGGGGGGGGGGGGGGATTTGGCTTAATGTCACATGTGAGGTTGTTTCACTGATATGGTGACATTTGAGTCTGGTAGGTGGAGGAAGCCGGAGTACCGGAAGAGAACCACCGCCTGTCAGAATGTAACTGACAAACTTTCACACATGGACCAGTTGGGCTCGAACCCATGCCAGTTCAGTGGTGAGAGGCTAGCGGTCACCAGAGAAGCACCTTAGACCCCTCGGTCACTGAGGGTAAGTGGAATTTCAGCTTTAATATTTGTGTAGAGCAGCCATGTGCCCTGTGTGGTGGCATAAATCAGTACCATACCTGTATGTCTGCTCTTGGATTCTCTGGCAGCCACATTGATGAGGTCCAACGTTTGGTTCAACCAACAGCACAGATCTCGTTGACGTCCCTCGGCACATGTGAACTCACAGTCTTCCTTGGTTTCGGTTTGAACAGCCATGGTCAGACTGTCACAGATATTTTCACTAGCTTGACATGTCAGTACACCTGTGTCTTCACTCTGCATTGCGAGTTCTAAGAGATGTTCCTCTTTGGAACAGAGCTCCTTGGACAGCTGGACAATCCTATGGCAGGAAGCCTTGGCAAATGGGCTGCGGAAATCGTCTCTGTAACAATATCTCCTCAGAACATCCGACATGTCACGAGATGGAAACTTACAGTCAGGAGGTATTGACGTGATCAGAGGATTGGCTGAAAAGATAATTACACTGTTCACATTCAAAAGAGACAACTTTTCAGCACAATATATCACAAGACATTTCAGAGACTTCTGAGACATCTTTCTGTGGGACTATAATACATATTCATGAGTATCATTCAATTATCAAGTATGCAAGGCTAAGAGGTATGGGAAAAGGGTCAAATATTGGAAATTTTATGTATGCTTAGTTCAATATTAATACTCACCCATAGTTTGAGGACAGAGAGAGGTAAAAATATGGTTTGCATGATATATTCTAAAGCATCTGCCTGTTTTTTAGCATTGAAAGCATAGGAAGATTTCTGTCCCATATTGGATGAAAAACTACCCTTTCTACCCTTTCCCACTGTCTGGTCCATTGTAAATGGCTATAAATGAGAATTACTCTCAACTTTTGACACTCAATAGATTATTTACTCCATTATCTGTTTGTCACTTAGATTTGCGACTAAAAAAGTTTCAAATGTGATTATCATTTCACATGGTTCTTGTTGTTTCAGAGTCTGTATATCCGAGGATGTGGCAATCATAATAAATTTATAATGCCACACATGCTGTACTCGCAACATTGCAATGATAACAGCTGTCATTCATATACACTACCGCGGTTCACACTCGAGGCGGTGCACCTGTTTTAGCTAAATTATGTTGAAATATGTGACTAGATTGCTTGGCAACTTGACACAAAATTTGAAGGAGTGTATATCTTATCTCGTGCAATGGAAAATCCTGCAGAATTTTCAGAATCAATCAGCAGAGCTCTTGTCTCGGCTGAAAATTCACGCGCCCTTTAGAGCGAATTCAGCAAAACTCTGATGGCAACACTGTCGAGCTCACACAGATCAATGCCGTACTTGGTGTGGGAAAATTGAATGACTCTGGTATAAATGAAAGCTCGTGTGAAACACGGGAGAAGAGCATTTCCCCATACATGTGCAAGACATAATTTGGTATTCCCAGGGCTTCAGATCTCCCTCTCTTAGGTGTGGCAATTTTTTTTTTAGGATGGGACAAGGAGTGGGGCACATACACCTGGGGGATGAGCAATCGTCCCTGGTAGTAGTGCCTCTTCCTTATCAATGGGCAAAACCCAGCGTAAGGCAACACCAAATTATTTCACAGGCCCGACGACAATAAAAAATTGTATATCAGAATAGAAATAAAATTTCAAATTGCTACTTTTATTTTCGCTATGAAAGTTCGAACAGAAAGATCTCAACCCCTTTTTCATTCCTGATTGTATGAATTAGGTTGTTGAATTATATCTGAAGTGATGCCGGCAAATAAAAATGACAAATAAAAAAAATAAGTACTTTCACGATAATTTTTTACTGGAGGTCTGCGAATTGTTGTTGATGTTGCAAAATGCTGCTAATAGTACTTAGACAACAATAAAATTCAATGTAAATCTTCACCGGCTGTGTGATCTATCAATGTGTCATGGTTCCCATATTTCAACAGTGACGTGGTATGTCAGACCTTGGAAAAGGGGGTGTTTGACCAGCTCAGCCGATACAGCATGGTTTTAAGTTACTGTTGAAGCATGAGGCTGATGCAACACCTGCGAAATTCAGCAGATAGCCCTGGGAGACAACCACAGCCACAACAATGATGATGACAAAGTGTATGTTGGTAGTTAACCTTGAGAAAATAGGTTGTCAGTCATATTCATAGACTTCAGATCCATTCATCAGTTGCGTATGTATCAATTTAGAAAGCCTAGCTATATTTCATGTTATTTAATCTTCACTCCTATAAAAATTATTGCTAATGCTGAATATGACCTTGATGAAACCACTGAAGGTCAGTCATTTTTATTAGGCTTCTGATCCATTGCCAGCTGCATATGTGGCATGACAACAGAGACGGATGGACAGACATGGACAATTCAGTTCCATTTGAAGCATCATTACATATTATCTTCAAAGTCTAAAAATTCTGTCAAAATGCACCAGAACACACCATTTTACTTAAAGGAGTACTTACTTTATTTTATATTGGCTCCTATTACAAAGGTTAGATTCTTAAAGAAATATAACCAACAATTTAACTGTCGTTGAGGGCGACAATCTATTATTTTTATTACAATTTGTGAAGTCATGTTTCCGCTTTGAGGTCGACGTGGGCGCCGCCATGTTGCCTGTGGGATGACGTCACTGATGACGTCAGCATTCAGGACAACGTCACGGCTAACGCTTGATCCAGGGACGATCCAACTACGGAGATTTGAATTACTCCGAGTAAGAGTTCAATTCGAGAATAAAACTGGCGCGGCAAATCCAACGGGGATAATTCCGAAAAGGAAAGTGGTTTAGGTTATCTCCACCATATGAATAATTTCTTCTCCAAGTCTTTCAACTGAGACTTGCCCGATTCAATTTGGACAAAATTTGAAGCTAAGCGTTAAACTAAAAGAGCGTCCTCTGCAATTGTCCAGTGATTTGAGTTGAACGACGATGCTTCTAAGTTCGTAAACATTTTCATGATTACACTTCAACTACTAAAATCAACTAGAATGTCAGTGGATTTACTCGGTTCCTTCTCGTGCGAATTATCGGCATGACCAACACGATCAACCTTAAATCTCCATGACGTTGTGACGTTTTTAGATGAGTATACACTCACTTCCGCTCATCTAAAAACGTCACGCAGTGCTGCAATGGCGGCGCCCAGTGCACGCCGTGGCGAGCAACAAAATATTCAATATTTCTTTTATTTCGCATCCTATCAACGTAAGTTTAATATAATAAGGTTTGGAATACGATTGCTGATAAATATAGTCACACTCAAAAATAAGGTAAGTACTCCTTTAAATTAGATATAACTAGAACTCGTGGACTTCGGAAGGCTGCCGTTATCTGCGTGCATTTTATGGCTTTTATGTTTGAGTGCAATCTGCAGAAATACATAGTTTTTCCTATTCACAAAATTGGGTCATGTGTATAGTGTTGTGTTATGTATAATGCTTTATTTACCTTTGTCAGTCATAACAGGAAAAAATGTACAAGGTACAATACTTTAATAATTAAAACTAATTTGGTGGTTCAGAGAAAATTTTAATGAAAAGCAGAGCGTTTGAAGTCCACCGACATTGAAACTACTGATTTGGCTTGGAACCTTAACATTCCGTACTCAGCATGGAAAGTAATCTCGAGTGAGATCCTGTGGCAAGTTAACCACATACAAAATTTGAAAAGGATCCGTTCAGGTTTTCAAAAGATACTGTCGGAGTCTAGCGGATCACTGTTGAAAACAAGCCCAAGAGAGATCTTGTGGTGAGCGAGTGAGTGAATATGATTTAACGTCGCTTTTCACCCTATTTTAGTCATATCACGGTGTTTGGTTCCTATTCCTCTTCACACCCGGTCCTATTCTCCATGGGTGCCCCAGTTAGTCGTCTCTGATGATCTGGAGTGTGGACACACGGACGAACCCCAATACCATATTCCCCCCTTTAGCCCTTCGGGGACAGTTTTTGAGGAAAAACATAATGAATGTATTGCTGCAGTTCAGATTGAGGAAAGTTTTGTCATACGATTCGAGCACCGTATGCAATGTAATGGGATGATGGATGATGTGTAATAATATTTTATAAAAACTGGATATTATGAAATGATAAACATGGTACTGAACTCAAATTTTAAAGAAAATGTTACTGTTGCATGTGGTATGCAATATATTGATATTTATGTATTACTAAACATAAGCAAACGAATAGCATTGTGGAAACATAGCACCATGTGATTTTGTCTTGCAGCAGCAGTGAAAAATACCCATCGAGTTAAGAGTGGATTAACAGATTTTTTGTAAATCGTCCGGTCAGTCAACGTGTGCACAATCCTTCAAAAGCAGGAAATTAACATGAGGGTGAGACTCGCAAAACCCCTCGGCTTCCCCCGAGCAATTGAGAAATATGCTGAGAAAGTGCAATATATTATGGTTACAGGGCCTGATCTAGACTTTTAGTTTGGGCACCTATACATGGTGCAGAGTGTGATAAGTTATAATGAAATAGGCCATGATGTGGGACTGTCGAAGCCTATGGAAGCTGTGGGAGTACTGAATGGTCTAAATACAGCCGGATATCTAATTCATATTTGGCAAAAGTACTTGCATTAGTATTGGTTTCAGCCTGTTCAGAGAGGGGATTTGTTTTTTGTTTTATTTTTTTTGGGGGGAGGGAGCGCCCAAACTCATCATAATGAGCCCAAAAACAGCCTGGATCAGGCCTGGGCTACATTTACTAATCATTCAGGATTGTACTTTTTACAGCATATCATTATTCTGCAGATTTAACAGCTACGGTAACATTCAAGCAAATATCACAAAAGGGGCATAATTTTTCTGTAGGCTTCTACACGTACGAGGAGATCAATAATTTGGTAGCTGTACCGAACACAGTTCTTCAGATTTAACAGGTTAATACATTCAGGCATATCCAAGATTATTACACCCGGAAAAGGGGCATAACCCCATAAACTAAGAGCCGAGACACTGAATTTTTTGTATGCTTCTAGAATACAACTAGATAAATAAGTTTCCAAAATTTAGTAGATGTACCGAACACGGGCCTGCAGATATGACTTGTACACTCAACTTATATATCACAAAATCAGAGATAACTGGGCTGAGATGACCAATATTTTAGAGGCATTTAGAATACAAATACATGATAAAGTTTCATCATAATTTGCTAAGCTGTACAAACACGGTTAATTATATAGGTATAACTAGTTACATTCAAGTGTTGATCACAAAATCAGATGATAGTGCACATGAATGGGGTGTAACTCTGTAAAATAAGAGCTTAGATGACTAATTTTCTGTTGAATTCTAGAATACAACTATATAAATAAAGTTTCCAAAATGTAATAGCTATATTAAACAGTTCTGCAGATATAGTTGATCAAGCACGTATCACAAATAAGAAATTATTAATCTGTAAAGAGGCATAAAATATTGGCAGAGTGCAGCCATTTTCGGTAGGTGTCTGACTGAAACTTAGAAAATAAGTTCCCAAAATTTGGTCATGGTACCGTATCTAGAGCGGTTTTGCCTATAATTCTGTAACGGACGGACGTACGTTCATGGCGACAATACCCCAGGTCAAAATTGCCGAGGGGTAAAACAATAAAGTCATTGTCCCCTAATTCATAGTTCAATTCAGCGTTTATTAGCTAATTATAGCTAATTAGACGACGACTTGACTTTGGTGTACAGTCAACTGTTAATTTCTATGTATTATTCTCCTGATCATTTTTATATACTGAAATTCGCTGATATGCTAGTAAATTTTCATTTATGAGACCTCTGAAATATCAGGATATGTATGGGCAGAAATGTCATCTTCCTTCGAGGTACATATACAAGAGCGAACGATGTTTTGACGACTTAAATTACAACTACAACATGAATGAAAACACATCGTGACAGACTCTTCCGTTCAGCAAATAACGATCAAGAATAGCTTCATATTATTCTTGGATATTATGAAGAGCTACATAGCTCTATTTTTTTTTATTGTTTTTATGTTGATAAAACTACATCAATTCATTTTTCAACTGGCTGGACCTGGATTAGCTCTCGAACCGAAAGTTGCTGTCGCAAAATTTTGGCCGCCTGACCCGGAACAGATTCCTGCATCAAAAGGAATGTGGCATACCGTTCTGCGCTCGTATGGAATACATATTGGGAGTAGTAAAGAATAGGCGCCATGTACAGCCACAGTATTACCCGTGTGTGGAATGAGTCACGAATGAAATTTTCCTCAAATCCTCACAATTGCAACTGTTTATCCTCCCCGCATGATTCTTTACTACTCCCAATATTGAATAGTTAGAAAACGGTTGCAATTGTGAGGATTTGAGGAAAATTTCATTCATGACTCATTCCACACACGGGTTACTATGGCTCCTATTCTTTACTACTCCCTACATATTTGCCAACTTCCCTGGCCTTTTACTTCCTCTGTCTCGCTCATTTTATTCCCTGAACAGCAAAAAAAAAAAACAATTATCGAGCTGGACCTTTCAAAGACGAAATCCAGCCGCCATTTGTCAGAACCCTTGATTACCGCGCTAAGTATCATGGGAGATTGCGATTTTATCGAAGTACCGCTATATCTCATTGATCCGAGATTTGCCCGCCATTATCAAAAAATCGGCGTCAACAGAGTGTATTTCGATGAAGAAAAGTGCATTTTCGCTAGTTCTAATCACCATTAAATTATAACGAATTTCCAGTTGAAAGTCTTCTCCACATTTGGCGCTGTGACCGTAAGCTCCAACTCTCCTTTGTTTTCTCGCAATCTTGCGGACAAAGCGATTTTAGCCTCCATGAGACCATGCCAATCCAATAAGGCTGCACGCTTACGCGGCAGCCTTAACAATTTCCCAGGTGGGACGTGGCATATACCAGGAAAGTTGAAGTTTCACTTCAAAAATCTTTCTACTTTTTCAGTCTAAAAAATGTTTATGAACAGTTGTGACTATATGCTGTCAAACTACAACGGTATGTGCCATTTCACATCTTGAGTTTCAAATAAATTCTGGGGACCTCCACAAAAAATTGAGCATTAACCGAGTGATAATTTGCTATTTTATTCATTGAAAATTATCCAGAATACATGCAGACATCTGGAAGCTCAGGGCTTCACAGCCACTGGGGACTAAAGAAATGTAATTGGCATAGCCATACCAATGAACAGGATCAAATTACGACATGTATCAGTATTGGAGAGAGAAGTACAGGGGTTATTCTAGCCCAAAATTGTTCACAAACTCAATTTCAAAATTTTGGAAACTCAATTTCAAAATTTTGGAAACTCAATTTTTTTGTGCGCCATAGGCGCGCAACGAAATTCTACAAAACTCAATATTTTTTCCTTTTTCATCAAAAAAATGATGAAACTCAATTTTTTCAACTTTTTCATCGCATCAATTACAGAACTGAGGTTGGTCATATGTTTACGAGAACAGAAACACCGTAGACGCTACTTTAGAGATCGACAAATACTGACAACCCTATTTACATGAATTATATACAGTCTATGTAACATTGGTAAAATAACCCAGTGTTACGTGATAACCCGTTGGCCCAAACCGTGGCAGGGTACCGTGTATTGTCCAACAATTGAAGGCGACAGTAGCGTGTCGTGTCTTCTTAGAGCAACAACAACATATTGAACTGCTGCTGCGTTGTCAATCAAGATATAAACATCAGCCTAAAATATTCGGCCGTCGACCGTTCAACCACACCAAACCACAGTATGGCCATTGTCAGTTAATAGGTTGTTTAGCTTGACCTTCTCATAATAAAACATACATGCTAGAAGCTATAATTATTAATTATTGAAGCTAAATTTTCTACCGTTGACAGAGAAGAATGTGATTGAATATATAACCTGACAAAATTCCTATTTTACAGATTTATACACTCTGAAATCTCTCATAAAGATAACCAGAAAAAAAACATTAATGAAATAATTATTCTCTAAAGAGACATCTTAAGTTTGCTTTAATTTAATTGAAACATAACGTAAATAATTATGGTAGACAGTAAAACTCAAAAGCACACACATTCTGTAAATAGAAATCCTGGGAAACCACTCTTACTTGTGACCACTATTAAAGATAACTGCAGGATTTATTACCCGAATTTTCAACTTCTATTATTCTTTTATAATGACTGAAGATAGGGATTCTCTGTCCAGGGCAACGACTTTTGTATGTCCATCGTCCTTAAGCTGTACGAGTATTTCGTTACGTGCAGGTCGACAGCCTATATTGTTGTTGTTGTTGTCGGGAGTGAAGATGTGAAGCGCTCGATCACTTCGCCCAAAAGCGTATCACTAGAGAAATGAATGGTTAAATTCGGCACAATGTGCCGACTGGTTGATGAGGAAACAACTGACCCGTTAACTAAAACAATAATGGCTTTGGTACGCGACCATCAAAACTGCCGGAGTTAAAACTTTACTGCTGTGTGTTTGACACGAGGGAATCCTCGCTAGAGATTCATGCCGGGAAAAGGACTGTGCCTCATTTTGAAATCAGGCCAGGGGTTCCCCCAAGAATGCGGACCAAAATGGCGGCTTTTGCCACTCGTGGCCTCCGCGCTGTGACGGCAAGTGACCACCTCATTCGTTTTACTTGGATTTGCTTACTTATTTTTTTTACAGCCAAAAATTACTGATAATTGATATACATACGGCATTATTTATCTCCTAACTATTGATGTGGGCGGGTCATGCGAGACAACATATCAACTGACAACTGGTAAATTGTGGGAAACTCAATATTTTTTTCGTGCGCGCTTTGCGCGCAAACGGCAAAAATCGCAAAACTCAATTTTTTTTATCAAAACTCAATTTGAAATCTGCAAAACTCAATATTTTTCTTTTTTCATCGTGGTTACCACGATGAAAAAACGGCTAGAAAAACCCCTGAAGTAACACTGATTCTGAAGAGGAAGTGTTTACTTTGTTGACACAAGCAGTCTACTAGTCCCCTTAAGTAAAGTGCATTATGCAATAAGTCAACCACTTCAGATTATGTAGTTGAATGGTCAACATACATGCATACAATATGTGGGCCTGCCAGGTATCAGTGTTACATTATGTCTATTTTACCAAAATGCCCTGAATCCAAGCTCCCTTAATTGTAATACTTGCAATTCTTCATACGTATCACACCATACTGATGGCAGCATATTTTCCCTGGTTGCATTTTAGCTATTTCTGTAAGCAGGGGCTGATGTAGTCTAGATAGTCTATGCCAGCGCTAGCAGCACCAATGTCCTATCAATCCATTTTTAAACCATAATGTTAATAACATGAGCAGTGTGACTAACGTCACAGGACCTACGAAGTACAGTAGGCATTAGGACTCGAACACGAACTGAACTCTTGGAAACCCCCACCCCCAGTTGAAATCCTGCTCATATTAAGATGGGCACCGCCCAAGTCAGAATCGCCAGTGCTTTTCATCAAAAATCACCAGAAATTTTCATCAAAAGTAGGTCAGCTCAAAACTTGTTGGTAACAGTCTCTTAATGCGCCTTCATTCCAAAATAAATAACGATCGCCGATTTAATTTTACAATTTCTTAATTAAAGGACACAGATTGAATAATATAGGTTTAGTAGATTTCAAGCTTTACGTGTGAAAATACATTTACATCTCTTTAATGGTGCAGTGCCCTTGTCCAGGATCAAAACAACTTTTTGAATCACATTATTTTCCCAACAATACAACATTTTTTTATATATAGTACTATAGTAGAAAGGTAGCATTTATGTAGTTTACGGTAATTCAACTCAAGACCCTACACCTTCTATGCACAAGATAATAATGATTCTATGTGATTCTCCTGAGCATAGCCGGTAAAGACGAATAAATAGCGTCTCTACATCTTCTGTAATAGGGCCATGCGGCATAGTGGACTGTATTTCAATGACAGGGTATTTTTAGACGGACAGTAACTGATACTCATTGGCGATAAAACGCTGGAGCAAAACAGACCACAGTTTTCTTGGCAATGACGAAATGATTGGATGTGAAAGAGAATACATGTTACAGGCTAAACCTTACATATATATATAGCAATATACTGAAGTGTTAATTATAAATTTAATTTTAATCAGAATTATTTCAGATCAGAACTTGATGGTAACAATGCCCTAATGCACGCTCATGCCAAAAATCAAGGTTCTGATGTCAACGGTTCTCCTTATTTTGCCGACGAAAGGATTCGGATGGACTCATTACCGGACAATTTGCGGTCTGTAGCCTACTTCGTAGGAAAATTATGAATTGTAAAAATGAATGCATAATGAAATATAAATAAAGCAAAATCCATATGGGAGGTGGACCTACAATTTCAATTAAAACAAAAACAATTTCAATCCTTTAAAATCCTTAGTCTGTCTAACAACATCACAATAATAAAGTTCATGAAGACCCAACAAATTGTGCTATATAAGTTTACTGTCTATAGTGCCACCCAATGATAAACAAATATCACAAAACCACATGATGAAGCAAAATCCCCAGATGTGGCCTTGGACTGAGTCATGAGAATTTCACATATTAAAAAAAAAGACCATTGGGCTTACAAGGGATGTGAATTATAACACTGGGAATGTTATATTCATGTTCAGCTAACTAGAATTATTTTTCCCTGATTCAGGGCTCTCAAGGAGAGGGGAGCGATCTCTCGCGCGTGCCTCTTGCTCGCCTGAAATGAAAAAATAGCGAGTGGTTCACCACTCGCCTGTTTTCGTCGGTCAGAATAAAATTTAATGACATCTTCAGCTGTTGCTGTCAAGTTCTTGGCTTCCAAAATATCTTCTTGTTCATCATTGGCATGTTTCATAGGTCAGAATAAAATTTAATGACATCTTCAGCTGTCGTAAAATTCTTGGTTTCGTAAAGATTTTGTTGTTCAGCAATTTCGGAAGGCTTCCCGCCATTTCCACTTCCATGTGTTTGTGCAAAAAGTATAACCCTGTGTCGGAACGAAATTACAGATTCGTTATGGGACTGGTTGGGCCTCCCTTGTATTTGCATTCAGACACGTTTTGAGACGTGGATTATGATTTTCACAAATATAAAATCCGTCAAACACCACGGCTCAAACCACCATGGCATCACACCGTTTTAAACATTAGTTTCCGATTTTGTTTAACATTACATCACTCCGGTTTAAACATTAGTTTCTGATTTTGATTTACTCTCGCTATTACGCGGACTGTCGTCCCACGATCAAGTCCATGCTTTTTACTGTTCTCACGCAATTCCGGTGTCAAGCACGCCTTTTCGTTCCTGACAATTTTATCACTGTTAGCAA
>JAVTVY010054059.1:0-30984 GCA_036873755.1 Hanleya hanleyi
TGAACACTCTAGGCCTAATAGTTTCGGAGCTATGAGCCAGTTATCAGTTCAAACTTCAGTTCCTGGCGTCGCCCCTGATCACCGGAAGTGGAAATTTTTCACATCAAAATGTCGGCCTTGACGATTACTGTAATTGTACTAAGTTTAAACACTCTAGGGCTAATGGTTTTGGCGCTATGGAGCCAGTTAACAGTTCGCGGGGTCCAGTTAACAGTTTAAACTTCTGTTCCTGGCGTCGCTCCTGATCACCGGAAGTGGAATTTTTTCAAATCAAAATGTCGGCCTTGACGAGTACGGTAATTCTACCAAGTATAAACACTCTAGGTCTAATGGTTTTGGCGCTATGGAGCCAGTTAACAGTTCGCGGCGCCCAGTTAACAGTTCAAACTTCAGTTCCTGGCGACGCCCCTGTGAATCGGAAGTGGAAATTTTTCACATCAAAATGTCGGCCTTGACGAGTTCTCTAATTGTACCAAGTATGAACACTCTAGGCCTAATAGTTTCGGAGCTATGGGCCAGTTAACAGTTCAAACTTCAGTTCCTGGCGTCGCCCCTGATCACCGGAAGTGGAAATTTTTCACTCCAAAATGTCGGCCTTGACGAGTACTGTAATTATACTAAGTTTAAACACTCTAGGGCTAATGGTTTTGGCACTATGGAGCCAGTTAACAGTTCGCGGGGTCCAGTTAACAGTTCAAACTTCTGTTCCTGGCGTCGCTCCTGATCACCGGAAGTGGATTTTTTTCACATCAAAATGTCGGCCTTGGCGAGTACTGTAATTCTACCAAGTATAAACACTCTAGGTCTAATGGTTTTGGCGCTATGGAGCCAGTTAACAGTTCGCGGCGCCCAGTTAACAGTTCAAACTTCAGTTCCTGGCGACGCCCCTGTGAATCGGAAGTGGAAATTTTCAGATCAAAATGTCGGCCTTGACGAGTTCTCTAATTGTACCAAGTATGAACACTCTAGGCCTAATAGTTTCGGAGCTATGAGCCAGTTAACAGTTCAAACTTCATTTCCTGGCGTCGCCCATGATCACCGGAAGTGGAAATTTTTCACATCAAAATGTCGGCCTTGACGAGTACTGTAATTGTACTAAGTTTAAACACTCTAGGGCTAATGGTTTTGGCACTATGGAGCCAGTTAACAGTTCGCGGGGTCCATTTAACAGTTCAAACTTCTGTTCCTGGCGTCGCTCCTGATCACCGGAAGTGGAATTTTTTCAAATCAAAATGTCGGCCTTGACGAGTACTGTAATTCTACCAAGTATAAACACTCTAGGTCTAATGGTTTTGGCGCTATGGAGCCAGTTAACAGTTCGCGGCGCCCAGTTAACAGTTCAAACTTCAGTTCCTGGCGACGCCCCTGTGAATCGGAAGTGGAAATTTTTCAGATCAAAATGTCGGCCTTGACGAGTTCTCTAATTGTACCAAGTATGAACACTCTAGGCCTAATAGTTTCGGAGCTATGAGCCAGTTAACAGTTCAAACTTCAGCTCCTGGCGTCGCCCCTGATCACCGGAAGTGGAAATTTTTCACATCAAAATGTCGGCCTTGACGAGTACTGTAATTGTACTAAGTTTAAACACTCTAGGGCTAATGGTTTTGGCGCTATGGAGCCAGTTAACAGTTCGCGGGGTCCAGTTAACAGTTCAAACTTCTGTTCCTGGCGTCGCTCCTGATCACCGGAAGTGGAATTTTTTCAAATCAAAATGTCGGGCTTGACGAGTACTGTAATTCTACCAAGTATAAACACTCTAGGTCTAATGGTTTTGGCGCTATGGAGCCAGTTAACAGTTCGCGGCGCCCAGTTAACAGTTCAAACTTCAGTTCCTGGCGACGCCCCTGTGAATCGGAAGTGGAAATTTTTCAGATCAAAATGTCGGCCTTGACGAGTTCTCTAATTGTACCAAGTATGAACACTCTAGGCCTAATAGTTTCGGAGCTATGAGCCAGTTAACAGTTCAAACTTCAGTTCCTGGCGTCGCCCCTGATCACCGGAAGTGGAAATTTTTCACATCAAAATGTCGGCCTTGACGAGTACTGTAATTGTACTAAGTTTAAACACTCTAGGGCTAATGGTTTTGGCGTTATGGAGCCAGTTAACAGTTCGCGGGGTCCAGTTAACAGTTCAAACTTCTGTTCCTGGCGTCGCTCCTGATCACCGGAAGTGGAATTTTTTCAAATCAAAATGTCGGCCTTGACGAGTACTGTAATTCTACCAAGTATAAACACTCTAGGTCTAATGGTTTTGGCGCTATGGAGCCAGTTAACAGTTCGCGGCGCCCAGTTAACAGTTCAAACTTCAGCTCCTGGCGTCGCCCCTGATTACCGGAAGTGGAAATTTTTCACATCAAAATGTCGGCCTTGACGAGTTCTCTAATTGTACCTAGTATGAACACTCTAGGCCTAATAGTTTCGGAACTATGAGCCAGTTAACAGTTCAAACTTCAGTTCCTGGCGTCGCCCCTGATCACCGGAAGTGGAAATTTTTCACATTAAAATGTCGGCGTTGATGAGTACTGTAATTATACTAAGTTTAAACACTCTAGGACTAATGGTTTTGGCGCTATGGAGTTAGTTACCAGTTCTGTCCAGTTAACAGTTTAAACTCTGTTCCCGCGTCGCTCCTGATCACCGGAAGTGGGAATTTTTTCAAAATCAAAATGTCGGCCTTGACGAGTACGGTAATTCTACCAAGTATAAACACTCTAGGTCTAATGGTTTTGGCGCTATGGAGCCAGTTAACAGTTCGCGGCGCCCAGTTAACAGTCTAAACTTTCAGTTCCTGGCGACGCCCCTGTGAATCGGAAGTGGAAATTTTTCACATCAAAATGTCGGCCTTGACGAGTTCTCTAATTGTACCAAGTATGAACACTCTAGGCCTAATAGTTTCGAGCTATGAGCCAGTTAACAGTTCAAACTTCAGTTCCTGGCGTCGCCCCTGATCACCGGAAGTGGAAATTTTTCACATCAAAATGTCGGCGTTGACGAGTACTGTAATTATACTAAGTTTAAACACTCTAGGACTAATGGTTTTGGCGCTATGGAGCCAGTTAACAGTTCGCGGGGTCCAGTTAACAGTTCAAACTTCTGTTCCTGGCGTCGCCCCTGATCACCGGAAGTGAACTTTTTTCACATCAAAATGTCGGCCTTGACGAGTACTGTAATTCTACCAAGTATGAACACTCTAGGTCTAATGGTTTTGGCGCTATGGAGCCAGTTAACAGTCCGCGGCGCCCAGTTAACAGTTCAAACTTCAGTTCCTGGCGACGCCCCTGTGTATCGGAAGTGGAAATTTTTCAGATCAGAATGTCGGCCTTGACGAGTTCTCTAATTGTACCAAGTATGAACACTCTAGGCCTAATAGTTTCGGAGCTATGAGCCAGTTAACAGTTCAAACTTCAGTTCCTGGCGTCGCCCCTGATCACCGGAAGTGGAAATTTTTCACATCAAAATGCCGGCCTTGACGAGTACTGTAATTGAACTAAGTTTAAACACTCTAGGGCTAACGGTTTTGGCGCTATGGAGCCAGTTAACAGTTCGCGGGGTCCAGTTAACAGTTCAAACTTCTGTTCCTGGCGTCGCTCCTGATCACCGGAAGTGGAATTTTTTCAAATCAAAATGTCGGCCTTGACGAGTACTGTAATTCTACCAAGTATAAACACTCTAGGTCTAATGGTTTTGGCGCTATGGAGCCAGTTAACAGTTCGCGGCGCCCAGTTAACAGTTCAAACTTCAGTTCCTGGCGACGCCCATGTGAATCGGAAGTGGAAATTTTTCAGATCGAAATGTCGGCCTTGACGAGTTCTCTAATTGTACCTAGTATGAACACTCTAGGCCTAATAGTTTCGGAGCTATGAGCCAGTTAACAGTTCAAACTTCAGTTCCTGGCGTCGCCCCTGATCACCGGAAGTGGAAATTTTTCACATCAAAATGTCGGCCTTGACGAGTACTGTAATTGTACTAAGTTTAAACACTCTAGGGCTAATGGTTTTGGCGCTATGGAGCCAGTTAACAGTTCGCGGGGTCCAGTTAACAGTTCAAACTTCTGTTCCTGGCGTCGCTCCTGATCACCGGAAGTGGAATTTTTTCAAATCAAAATGTCGGGCTTGACGAGTACTGTAATTCTACCAAGTATAAACACTCTAGGTCTAATGGTTTTGGCGCTATGGAGCCAGTTAACAGTTCGCGGCGCCCAGTTAACAGTTCAAACTTCAGTTCCTGGCGACGCCCTGTGAATCGGAAGTGGAAATTTTTCAGATCAAAATGTCGGCCTTGACGAGTTCTCTAATTGTACCAAGTATGAACACTCTAGGCCTAATAGTTTCGGAGCTATGAACCAGTTAACAGTTCAAACTTCAGTTCCTGGCGTCGCCCCTGATCACCGGAAGTGGAAATTTTTCACATCAAAATGTCGGCCTTGACGAGTACTGTAATTGTACTAAGTTTAAACACTCTAGGGCTAATGGTTTTGGCGCTATGGAGCCAGTTAACAGTTCGCGGGGTCCAGTTAACAGTTTAAACTTCTGTTCCTGGCGTCGCTCCTGATCACCAGAAGTGGAATTTTTTCAAATCAAAATGTCGGCCTTGACGAGTACGGTAATTCTACCAAGTATAAACACTCTAGGTCTAATGGTTTTGGCGCTATGGAGCCAGTTAACAGTTCGCGGCGCCCAGTTAACAGTTCAAACTTCAGTTCCTGGCGACGCCCCTGTGAATCGGAAGTGGAAATTTTTCAGATCAAAATGTCGGCCTTGACGAGTTCTCTAACTGTACCAAGTATGAACACTCTAGGCCTAATAGTTTCGGAGCTATGAGCCAGTTAACAGTTCAAACTTCAGTTCCTGGCGTCGCCCCTGATCACCGGAAGTGGAAATTTTTCACATCAAAATGTCGGCCTTGACGAGTGCTGTAATTGTACCAAGTTTAAACACTCTAGGGCTAATGGTTTTGGCGCTATGGAGCCAGTTAACAGTTCGCGGGGTCCAGTTAACAGTTAAAACTTCTGTTCCTGGCGTCGCTCCTGATCACCGGAAGTGGATTTTTTCAAATCAAAATGTCGGCCTTGACGAGTACTGTAAATCTACCAAGTATAAACACTCTAGGTCTAATGGTTTTGGCGCTATGGAGCCAGTTAACAGTTCGCGGCGCCCAGTTAACAGTTCAAACTTCAATTCCTGGCGACGCCCCTGTGAATCGGAAGTGGAAATTTTTCAGATCAAAATGTCGGCCTTGACGAGTTCTCTAATTGTACCAAGTATGAACACTCTAGGCCTAATAGTTTCAGAGCTCTGAGCCAGTTAACAGTTCAAACTTCAGTTCCTGGCGTCGCCCCTGATCACCGGAAGTGGAAATTTTTCACATCAAAATGTCGGCCTTGACGAGTACTGTAATTGTACTAAGTTTAAACACTCTAGGGCTAATGGTGTTGGCGCTATGGAGCCAGTTAACAGTTCGCGGGGTCCAGTTAACAGTTCAAACTTCTGTTCCTGGCGTCGCTCCTGATCACCGGAAGTGGATTTTTTTCACATCAAAATGTCGGCCTTGACGAGTTTTCTAATTGTACCAAGTATGAACACTCTAGGCCTAATAGTTAATTAGTTGTAGATGAATTTGTATATCTTCGCCAAATAATGACTGGTCCATCTCGAATTGTGAACTGTGAACTGTTAACTGAGGTCCAACTTCACTCACCTCATAATTTAAGGTTATGGAGAAAACTACAGAAGCACCCGATTCATCAGAAAGTAATGGCGACTAAGAAACGAATGCGTGAGGAAGACGACTTATCAAATGATGAGGCGGAAGAATCTGCCGTTGAGATGCGCAAATTCTTAATTAACCGACTTTTGCCGCTCGAATACACAAGACAGCCGGACAATCCTTTTGATTAGTTGATTTCGTAACCAGGGCGTGTTGTTACGTTTGCTATAGATATACTCTCAGTCAATTCACAGGGGTATGGCGATGAAATTGACTTATCGGTACTAGAATTATCGCTATGCCCATTTTGTATATTCGTTTTGAAACTGTTCTTAATAAATTAATTCGTATAAATAAATATATACTTTAAACTTCAACAACCGAAGTTGTGTTCTCTCTTCCGGTCTCACCGAAAAGCAATACTATCCCAAATACCTCAAATATTTATGGAAGTCATAAATGGTCCCAAAATCCATGAAACCTTACAAGTCCATGACAATAGCTCGTCGTAAGTCCCTTGAAGTCATCAAACTCCTCAAAAATCCTTGGAAGTCATAGAAAGTCCACCAAAATCCTTCGTAAGTCCATAAACATCCTCAAAAGTTCTTACACATAGTCCTCCAAAGGTTATAAACATCCTTAAAATCCGCAGAACTTGAACGAAAGTCATCGAAAGTCCATGACAAGCCCTCAAAAGTCCATGATTATTCCTCGCCAAAATTCCGTGCAAGTCCTCACAAAACCACAAAAGTTCCAAAATCCATGGAGTTCTATATTACCCTTACAAGTCCATGATAATACCTCGTCGTAAGTCCCTTGAAGTCATTAAAATCCTCAAAAATCCTTGGAAGTCATCGGAAGTTCACCAAAATCCTTCGTAAGTCCATAAACATCCTCAAAACTTCTTACATGTAGTCCTTAGGCTATAAACATCCTTAAAATCTGCAGAACGAAAGTCATGGAAAATCCATGACACACCCTCAAACGTCCATGATACTTCCTAGTCAAAATTCTGTGCATTTCTTCACAAAACCACCAAAGTCCCGAAATCCATGGAGTCCTATGTTACCCTGACAATTCCATGAAAATAGCGCGTCGTAAGTCCCTTGAATACATCAAAATCCTCAAAAATCCTTGGAAGTCAAAGAAAGTCCACCAAAATCCTTCGTAAGTCCGTAAACATCCTCAAAAGTTCTTACATATAGTCCTGAAAAGGTTATAAACATCATTAAAATCCGCCCAACTTTAATGAAAATCCTCGAAAGCATGGAAAGGCTATAATTCGCCGAGTGCAATATCGTTCCATGCTGCCTAGGGCACTAAAGAGTGACCTTTTTATTATACAAGTCATCGGTATTTGTCACTGATTTTCTATTCGTGTTTGAATCAATAGTTTTATTAGATAAAATCAATTATATATTCAACTATAACAATAATTTGCTTTAAAGCCTTTAAATTCCTAGTAAGCATGATGAAACACTGTTTTGACAGAGCGAGGCAATATATGTGTTGTAATTGATTGGATCAAAGGGCTCAACTGTATATCAATGGTATATATCGATACTGATCTGCGTACTGTACTACAGGACAAGCCAGATTTAATTTCACGAGAATTATTTAATTATGAAATTCACTCCAGCAGGTGTCGCTGTAATTTTACCTCACTCGCGAAAAAGCTCCCACAACGATCACACATAAACGATGCCACAGCTCACGAGTAATGACTGCTTCACTAAATCGATTTGTAACTGAGACGATAGCGATAGAAATATATAGTAGTTTGTCTCGTCTAATTTAAAACAGACAAAGATCAACCTAGAGGTCTATTGTACGTGACTTAATTAGCCACTTTGACTAATACCAGCTGTTATTAATCATTAAATTACACAAACCACCCACCCATCACGCATTCGTAACACCTATATACAATCGATAGCCTTGGATGGAATTTCCATAAATCCTTTTACCGCGTACGTCGATAATCGATCTTACCATGAACTAAATATAATATATAGAGAGATAGAGAGGGGTGTTTTTACAAAATTAAATACCGGATAAACTTCCAGTATGGAGCACCAAGATCGAGAAACCCTTAGGTGTAACCACGTGACTTTACTCAATGAAATACGGAATGTAGAAGAAGTGTGTCTTCGGCTTCATAAGAAACAGATACTTACCAAAATTATGTACGAAGATGTTATCGCTGTGAAACCCAGAAGAGACCGTGCCTGTAATCTACTTTTTCAACTTCCTAGACGAGGTCCGAATGCGTTCCGAGCCTTCATAGATGCGCTGTGGGAAACCGCAAATGGAACGTTAGCATCATTATTGTCCCCCTCCACACATTCGACTGAGTTTATCGAAATGAACAATCTTTTAGCACTGGCCTATGCTAAAGCTATTGCGGGAATGATACGGAAACTCGTACAAGCCAATTGTTGGGGGTGTATCCTGGACGTGCCGAGTAAACATATATGTACTGAGATGACGATTGCTGAACGAATAACTGACTATTTCACAGATGCTTTGTCTAAGTTGGACGATCGCCTAGTACTGAATGAATGGGCGGATATGGTAGAAACTACTCTCAAAGTAAAGCCCTGCGAACTTTTGGGATCCAACTATCAGGAGTGGCTGGAGCAACCGAAAAAAACTCATTCGTGGATATTCAATTTGAAACGAAAAGTAAATCAGTTCATGAAACTAGAGCCAAGACTGTGTAACTCCCTGGTGTACCGATATTAAAAAATGTTCACTCTATGAAAAATAAAATGTAATTCGTTGTATTTCACACTATCGTTCCGTTGTTAATTTATATAGATAGATATTTATTTATACGATGTATTACCAGTTGTATGGTTGTTGTCGAAGAGCCTTCATCATGACGCGAAATGTCGTTGGAAAGAATACAATAAATACCACGGCAACCGCGGTAACGCATTATACTTTTATTACGTCATCAACATGACAACGCAAAACGTCACTTCCGCTACGTCACTTCCGCTACATACCCTATACACCTATATCGATTCATCCACACCACGGCAAAATTGTATACTACAATATCGATTTATCCATACGCTGACAAAATGATGGAGCTGCTCCACCAACTACCCCTGAGTTGCTCTCTCTATACTACTGACGAGTGCGCTGTCGAGTAGTAGCAGATAAAGGATATTTTGGGGAGTGCATGAGAGTGTTTGGGTGAGAGAGGGGTAATCCTTGGTCCAAACATGTCATACATGGTCTCGTATTGAAGCCCTCGTGGCGTAGACTACGACTGTACTGGGGTGGTTTTACCTGAAGTGACATCATTCGAGTCCAAGTGCAGTCGAGAAGTAGTAGGGAAAGTTGCAGATTGAGGTACACATGAGCGTGTTTGAGCGAGGTCTCGGGCGACTGGTAACTTTATGCTATCTTTCAACATGTGAAAACTCGCCACCCAACGGAAAACGCGGCGAGTTTGTTCCCTCTATTAACATTACAGAACTCACCAATTCTCGGAGAAAGACTGTCGCGCGGCGAGTGGCGAGTTTTGACTTTTGAAATTTTCCCGGATTTTTTTAGTGCGCCTGCCTGGGGAGCATCAGTTATCAGAATATTTTGTTATTTCACTGTCAGTCGCAATTTTGGTTGACCCTCCATACCCGAGTTCCCAAAACTGGAATATCTCAATCAATAAAATAACGTACCAAGTCTGGAATTTGATTCGCCCTTGTTGAGATTCAGTGTTTTATTCCGAATAAGAACATGGTGCAGGTTGACTATGGTATTCGAAAATAACTTTCCCCGAGCTAGCTAATCACAGAAGTAGAGAAGCAGTTCTAAACAATTTAACTATGCAGATTGCAAACTGTCCACATAACAGAAGCCGTGACTCTCTAATGCCGTAACATTACACGATATGCCAATATCGATCTATCTCATTGGTCGGTGAAAGATGGGGATCAGCCTTGTGTGTGATATTAATGGATATTTCAAGCAATTTATTGGACAAGCTCACTTAGACAAGAACTAAATTGAAAAGGTGATTTGATTGATTAATTACATGTACATGTATGTCACAGTGAGAATTGTGAATGATGGAATGTGTATGCCATCAGACTACATATAATATCATTCACTCACTAACTCCATAGTATTTCTTGGTTAAACAAATGCTACTCAATAAATAAACTTAGGAATGAACATGGTATCGGAGCTTGAACGAGTATTGGATATCAAGTTTCTCACATCTTCACTACTCTAGATGTTTTATTTGCAAAGCTGGGACATTTGTTCAGCAGATCGAACCAACCAGCTAGCCAGCAAGCATTCTAAAGTACTGCAATACAGTAGATCACCAGATTAACTTATATTCAAATTTAGATTGATTGATTGTTCACTTTAGCAATTAGGAAGTCTACAAGCACTATAGGGTATTCATATTCGCCAACAATAAACGTCCATTAATGTCAAAATCAATGAACTAATAAGTAGAAATCTAACATAATATACTGTTGGGTGCATGCATATCGTGATTTCCACAAGTTCAGATATATACGAACAGTGTGAATTATTATGTAGAAGGGAATCGATCAAGTGCAAATATGTTTTCGGAATTTTGGGGGTTTCCAAGAAACTGTCAAGTTTTTGTTTCAAATCTGGGGAGAGTTTAGACATCGCCATCATACAATTCTAGCTATCAAACCGCAACTTAATCGCATTCAATTAACCTGGACATATACATTTATAGACTTGACTGTGAAAAACCCGGTTCCACTTTTAGGATTGCAGTCCTTTTCAGCCTATCGGCTGCTTTAAATGCGCCATCGTGTTTGGATCTCGACTAAGGCGTCTTTTAGTGACGATGTCAAGGTATCTCTGAACTGTACTGTATCTGTGTATGCCAGTGAAATCGTCACGTTTATTGTAGTACTTCGTTTATCAAGTGTTAAAGATTACCTGAACTTATGAATGCAGATACAGGCTAAGATTTATACATAGAAAGGTAATTTGGAAAATACATTTGGACTAAAACACCGCGACTGTAGGGGCGAGCAATTTATTGTTGACCATTGTTGTTGACGGTGACAATTGATATCTATCGGACTATACTGGTTCAGCTTGGGCAGGCATTTATTGTCGACTGTCATTGTCAACCTGGACCATGCTTTCATTCGGAATAATACACTGCATCTCATGAAGAGCAAATCAAATTTCAGACTTGGTATGGTAATTTATTGGTTGAGATCTTTCAGTTTTGGGATCAACCAAAATTGCAACTGACAGGGAAATAACAAAATATTCCGATAATTGATGTTCCTTAGGCATGCGCACTAAAGAAAAATCCAAAAAACGTTCAGAAGTCAAAACTCTTCACTCGTCGAGCGCCGGTTGTTTTCGGCGGCTGACGAGCTTGCAATGTTAATATATAGGAAAAAACTCGCCACGTTTTTCCGTCGCGTGGCGAGTGACGAGTTTTTACATGTCGAAAGTTTGCAGAAAATCGCCAGTCGCCGGAGACTTCCCCCGCGCGTGGAGAGTTTCTTTACAGTCAAAACTCGCCACTTAACGCGTCGCACGCCGGTGTTTCTTCGGCAACTCGTGAGTTTTGAAAAGTTAATAGATAGGAACAAACGCCGCGTTTTAACGTCGCGTTGCGAGTTCTTACATGTTAAAAGATAGACAGTCGCCAGTTTCTAGTCGCCAGAGACCTCTCCAGTGCGTGACAAGTTTCTAAAAGTCGCCATGCGACGCAAGTTTGTCTTAAATAGAACACAATACAAGAGACACAGCCTAGTAGAGTATCCCTATACGATGACGGTCCGCAATCAAACTGGGTGTGGAAAAACGTCATGGGTAATCAAATTCTTAGAGGAAGGGTCCATCAGCTATGCCCGAATAGTCTGGTATTATAGTCAGTTACAGGCCGCTTACGAGACAATGCGGTTAATAAAAATGTGAGCTCCTCCTCAGCATTTCTCACGATATCGATCAGGCGTATTACGTTGAACTCGAACAGACCAACGTGGTAGTACTGGATGAGCCAAAGACAGTTCAAATATCGAAGACTGATTTACCAAAGAGTCTCATCATCGGAATCTGTCTCTGATTTATTGACCCAAAATCTCTCTCCCCAAGGGAAGGCGTCCAAAGATAATGCATTGAAATGCAAATACTTCGTGTTGTTCACCAATCTCATCAGAGCGAAAATCCGCGTGTGCGAGAGTCGAATTTATCCTCAGAACATCGACTACCCCAAACAGGCGTTTCAAGCCAAAAAGAGTCGCCCGTACGGCATACCCCTGAAGATCGCCAATTGACGAGCCATCTGTTACCTCGAGAGGATCCGCAGCAAACACAGAGTGAGGGTCAGCGACCCTCATACCACCAACCGAGTCCAAACCTCGCACATCCCGTAGAGCATGCCCCTATCCAGCCCGCTCCCATAAAGCGGGCCTCATTCATGATCATGCCACCAGCCTCGGAATAATCAACACCCAGTCGTGACGATCCAACCCACCCTCTTACAAGGGGACCTAATACAGGACGTACACCGGCGATACTATCGCATGCCTGAGCTGAACTTCATAAAGACAATGGTATGGTAGGATCTGTTCAAAGAAAGCATGAGCGCCGAGGTGGGCGAGCAAACAAGTTTCACTACAGAGGGTACGCAGATTACATTGGTACATTTGTACCCAGACTACGATGGCATTCACGTCAACGATATGACGATATCTTGGTTCACATGAAATCGCTGGACAAGGAGCCGAGCAGAGATCGACTGAACATCGTCATTGTTGAAAACCTATTACATGATCTGGGCAGCGGCGTATGCTAGAGCAATCGCCCAAAAGAAGCACCTGTTTCAACGCATCGCTCAGATCACCCAACGACCCAGACCTCTTCCATCGTACAGCGTCAACCGTTTCGATCGAATCCTCATACCCTACACGCGTAAACCGATTCGATCGAATCCTCACACCCTACGCTTTGTTCTACAAAGCATCCCAAAACTCCAACAAAGACTGCACTTCAATACTATTTCCCGACTGCGCATGCAGACAATGACGTCACAGATAACAGTGTCTACCAAGTTTGACTCTACCCAACGATAGTTTGACTATGACACCACACACGACATATTTGTACCAGGTATGGTCCACATATAAGCCAAAACTATCATCACAGGCCTCCATGCCGAGTTCGTATGTGCACGATGACTTAGCTGGATAAATTCACCCATTTTACTCTACATCGTCAACCTGATCGATATCATCTGCGCACTCTTTACTTTGCTTCACAACTTTGCTTCACAGACAAACAATTCGATGACGATAACGATAAGGGTCTTATTTGAAGATCTCTACACATCGATTTTGATATATAGTAGAACAATGGAATTTCGCAAAATCTTCCATACAGGGAGAAGGAAAAAATGTATGAGCATTCGAAGAATATAAAATTTAGCGCGGTGAATGCGTTTTATAATTTTATGTCGGGCTAGAGAGTGACTTCTTGTTACTCGCCTACGGGGTATATTATACTATATAGGGTATAGGAAGGTTGCAATAAGCTTCATAGGCGATCATGCTGGGGGTAACCCACTGTAATGTATGTTGTTTGGCCCTAATCTGGATAAATGAGGGCCAAGGAGGGCCAAATGACGGCGCCTGTGGCTTACCCCAACCTTTGCAATCTTCCTATAGTAGTATATTAAATTGCTATTCACGCCTATTGACCTTTGACCTCTGTGGAGGTCACGTGGAGCTGTGGCGGTCACAGAGGTCAAGTGCACTATAGTTCCGGCACAGGTCAAATGGTTGCCACGGCGACGTCACTTCCGACCTTTGGGGCATGTATTCCTCCGCCGCAGTGATGTGGTCTGGCGGTGATGCGGTCTGCCTCCGCGGACAGAAAGTAGTCCCAAATACGTGGGGTTTCGTGAGAATGTTCGGCAATCTTCAGGGGAGAGAGGGGCCCCTAGTGGACTGATTGGATCGAGTGAGGTGTCAAAGTGAAGCGCTTCTCCAGGGCCATCCAGTCATGGGTGGGTGCATGTAAAATAAGGATTTGTCCCGAAAATATAAAAAGTTGAACACGGACTTTACCCCCACACTAGAGGAAAACCCCTATCAACCCTACCCCAAAGGGCGAATATCGGCACACGGGCTTATCGGGGCCTGCTGAGAGAGGTAGGGTGGGGAAGTGGGCTGCGCAGGCATGTTCTGCGCAAGTGTGACGTCATGTATGACGTCACTTTCGGTGTGCGTGAATCGGGCGTGACCAGATCATGTTTAGACTTGCACTGACACATTTTGCTATGGGGGTTTTTCTCATGTTGTACAGCTGTGGATGAATCGGGCTGGGGAACATGTTTAGACCTGTCTGACATTCGGTGTATGTAAAATTAGGATTTGTCCCGAAAATATATAAAGCGGAACACGGACTTTAACCCTAAAATAGGAGAAAACTCCTATCAACCCCATCCAAAAGGTCTAATATCGGTCCCCGGGCTAATCGGGGCCTGCCTATCAAGTCATGTGTGGGGGAGTGGGTGTATGTAAAATTAGGATTTGTCGCCGAAAATATAAAAAGCGGAACACGGACTTTATCCCTACAATAGAGGAAAACCCCAATCAACCCCATACCAAATGGCTAATATCGGCCCCCGGGCTTATCGGGGTCCGCCTATCAAGTCATGGGTGGGTGCATGTAGATTGAGGATTTATCCCCGAAAATATAAAAAGCGGAACACGGACTTTACCCCTAAAATAGGGGAAAACTCCTAGCAACGCTATCCAAAAGATCTAATATCTGTCCCCGGGCTTATCGGAGCCTGCCTATCAAGTCATGGGTGGGGGAGTGGGTGTATGTGAAATTAGGATTTGTCCCCGAAAATATAAATAGCGGAACACGGACTTTACCCCTACAATAGAGGAAAACCAACCATGTCCAAAAAGGGCTAATATCGGTCTCCGGCTTATCGGGGTCTGCCTAACAAGTCATGGGTGGGTACATATAAAATGAGGATTTGTCCCCGAAAATATAAAATGCGGAACAAGGACTTTACCTCTACAATAGGGGGCCTGTATTGTACAATATACTGGAAAATGCCTATATGGGGTATGGGGGGGGGGGGGGGCCTCATTTTGTTCGGGTGGATTTTACTATGGGTTGTTTTGTCTTGCTTTTTACGTCTCGCCACGAAAAATACGATGGGAAGGGTCCCTGAGCTAAGCGGTGAAATTTTTCGAAAAGTACCGGGTAGGTTTGTATATAGGCCCATACTAGCTATGGGGGATAGGTCCATACTCCATTCGTGGGTTTTACTATGGGTTGTTTGGTCTTGTTTTTAACGTCTCGAAAACACGATGGGTAGGGGCCCGGAGGTAAGCGGTGAGATTTTATAATCTCTAATGGACGACGGCTGAATTATGAATGACGGACCAGGCGCTTGTAATTCATTTCAAGCGGTATTAAGGTATACTGTTCATAGATCAGCATGGCCGTTTTCCTCATCTAGGTGCGCATTTACGTGTTCGCCTGTTGCAAGTTATCCTGTCCGGTGTCCTCGATCGCTGCAGCATGAGTATTGATAGCTGCTGTCACAATACGATCCCAGAAGGTAGGTTCTGCCTTACTTTCCTGATGTGTAGACTGACTATCTGAGGTCATGCTCTCCGTATCAGTAGATAGACTCTCATCAATCTCTGTATCGGCTTCTTGTGCCTCGGAGTCTTCAATCCCATGTATATTTTTCTCGTGTCGCATCATATCGTAACGTCTGGTGAACGTGCGTTGGCACTCAGAGCAAGTATAAGCCATATTGACGGTTGAACGTCGACTGTGCGTGTTTTGGCAAAACACTAGCTTTTATAGACAATAACGCCCATCAACGCTTATTTTAACGCTTCAACGCCCTAGTGAACTAGCTCAGAAGGCCTGATTTTCATGGAATTGCCACCAATACATCGAAATGCAATGACGCCCATCAACGCCCGTCATTACGCCTTAACGCCCGTCTCAACGCCCGTAAACACCCGTCACTACGCCTTAACGCCCGTCTCAATGCCTTAACGCCCTATCTTTACGCCTTAACGCCCGTCTCAGCGCCATAACGAGCGATAAATGGGTTTTGGAGGACGATTAACCTTTGAACTCTGAGTGCACTTTCGGTCACGTGACCGGAAGTGACCTTTGACCACGTGATCGGAAGTGACCTTTGAACCTGCGCTGCTCGGAAGTGACGTCATCGTACGCAGACGCGCACACACACACACACATACCTGGTGCACTACGGGCTATAGGGTACACCAGGGTGAGGGTGAACGTCACTTTCGAGCAGCGCAGGGTCAAAGTTCACTTACGATAACGTGGTCAAAGGTTACTTCCGGTCACGTGACCGAAAGTGCACTCAGAGGTCAAAGGTTAATCGTCCTCCAAAACCCCTTTATCGCTCGTTAAGGCGCGGAGACGGGCGTTAAGGCGTTAAGATAGGGCGTTAAGGCATTGAGACGGGCGTTAAGGCGGAGTGACGGGTGTTGACGGGCGTTGAGACGCGCGTTAAGGCGTATCGACGGGCGTTGATGGACGTCACTGCGTTCCGATGTATTGGTGGCAATTCCATGAAAATCAGGGCTTCTGAGCTAGTTCACCAGGGCGTTGAAGCGTTAAGCTAAGCGTTGACGGGTGTTACTGTCTATAAAAGTGTATTGCCAAAACACGCACAGTGCAAGTTCAACCGTCAATATGGCTTATACTTGCTCTGAGTGCCAACGCACGTTCACCAGACGTTACGATATGATGCGGCACGAGAAAAATACATGGGTACATACCGAATAAGTGAGTACAATGGACCTTCTGGGATCGTATTGTGACAGCAGCTATCAATACTCATGCTGCAGCGATCGAGGACGCCAGACAGGATAACTTATAACGTACACGCAAATGCGCTCCTGCATCAGGGAAATAGGCATGGCGATCTATGAACAGTATACCTTACTACCGCTTGAAATGAAAGGCGACCCCAAGCCCAGGTCCATCATGAAGACCAAGCGCCACATGGATGAGGATATGGGGCTATAACCCAATGAGGCCCTGGAAAATGCGATCAGGATACACAAACAACTCTTTCAGGACATGCTGGCCGAACAATATCCAGGCCCGCCCGACGACGATTAGTTCACACCGAGCAAAGATGAAAGTTTATGAAACGGCGACTTCTGATTGGACAAGAGCAGCCGAGAATACATCTAACGCAGTAACGGGCAAGAACGAATATGACAGATACAGCGCCAAATGGCGGCCTCTGATTGGACAGGAGTCTTCTTGAATTGTAAACATACCCAACGCGGCTCCCCCAGCGTGGGTATGATGCATTGGAGGGGAGAATGAACCATATGAATAAAAAACATGTTGTTGTTGTTCTCTCATCCTTGTTGCTGTTGTTTTTCTTTCATCTGTGTATATCATGGCGTCAAGGCGTTATGCTAGGGCGTTAAGGCGTAACGACGGGCGTTAAGAGTTCGGAGCTCGGGGATGGAGTAGCCTGGAGCTCGGAGCTCGGGGATGAGGCAGGCGGGAGCTCGGAGCTCAGAGTTTTCTATACTATTACTAAATGTAAGATGAGGACCCGGATGGAAAACTGATACCCCACACGGTCCATTTGGCCAGGTATGGGCCCTTAATCACTCAACAAACCTCCACGAATCCCCAAAATCCCTGTTTTCTATACTACAGCCAGACTGCGAATGCGCAAAATGATGAAAACGGACGATACATTAGTTTAGTCGGATCCCACTCTCTCACTCACTCACTCACTCATTCACCGTCGTTAGTGCGTATTCCTCCTCCTCCTCCTCCTTCTACGGCCAGACTGCGCATGCGCAGAATATTGAAGACGGACGAAACATCCAGTCCAGTCGGATGCTCCTCCACGAGAGCTTCGAAATAAAACCTCATACGACACCATAGGTTCGCTAGGGGCTCACCTAGACCCCAAAACGTCCACCCAATATGGACCTACCCACTGAGCAGTATGGGACTATATGGGCCTATATACAGGCCTACCCGGTACTTTCCGAAAAATTCCACCGCTTACCTCCGGGACCCTTCCCATCGTGTTTTTCGTGGCGAGACGTGAAAAACAAGATCAAACAATTCATAGTAAAACTCACGAAAAATTTCCCAGTATGGGCCTATCCCCCATAGCCATTATGGGCCTATATACAGACCTGCACGGTACTTTTCGAAAAATTTCACAGCTTAGCTCTTGGACCCTTCCCAAGACCAAGCAAGAAAAACAAGACCAGACAACCCATAGTAAAATAAAAATGATCACCCCAATACCCCATATAGGCATTTTCCCGTATATTGTATAACACATGCGCCTATTGTAGAGGTAAAGTCCGTCTTCCGCCTTTTATATTTTCGGGGACAAATCCTCATTTTACATGCACCCACTCCCCACCCCCATGACTTGATAGGCAGGCCCCGATAAGCCCGGAGACCGATATTAGCCCTTTTGGACATGGTTGATAGGGGTTTTCCCCTAGTGTAGGGGGAAAGTCCGTGTTCCTCTTTTTATATTTTCGGGGACAAATCCTAATTTTACATACACCCACTCCCCACCCCCATGACTTGATAGGCAGGCCCCGATAAGCCCAGGGACCGATATTAGACCTTTTGGATAAGGTTGATAGGAGTTTTCCCCTATTTTAGGTGTAAAATCCGTGTTCCGCTTTTTATATTTTCGGCACAAATCCTAATTTTACATACACCCAATGTCAGACAGGTCTAAACATGTTCCCCAGCCCGATTCATCCACAGCTGCACAACATGGGGCAAACCCCATAGAAAAATGTGTCAGTACAAGTCTAAACATGATCTGGTCACGCCCGATTCACGCACACCGGAAGTGACACCATACATGATGTCACACTTCAGCAGAACATACCTGCGCAGCCCAGAATAAGTCAGTACACGCATTCCTTGATCACGTGATCGGCACGTGACCTCCACGTGACCTCCACAGGAAAGTAGTTCAAGTTAACTGAATCCGTACTTTATATACTACTAATTTTTTCGGGGACAAATCCTCAATTTACATACACCCACCCTACCTCTCTCAGCAGGCCCCGATGAGCCCGGAGACCGATATTCGCCCTTTGGGATAGGGTTGATAGGAGTTTTCCCCTATGGTAGGGGCAAAGTCCGTGTTCCACTTTTTATATTTTTGGGACAAATCCTAATTTTACATGAACCCACCCATGACTGGATGGCCCTGAAGGAGTGCTTCACTTTGACACCTCACTCGACCCAATCAGTCCACTAGGGGGCCCCTCTCGCCCCTGAAGATTGCCGAGCATTCTCACGAAACCCCACGTATTTGGGACTACTGTCTGTCCTCCGAGGCAGACCGCATCACCGCCAGATCGCATCACCGCAGAGGAATACATGCCCCAAATGTCGGAAGTGGCGTCACCCTGGCAACCGATTGACCTGTGCCGGAACTATAGTGCACTTGACCTCTGTGACCGCCACACCTCCACGTGACCTCCACATACTGTTATAGTGTTTTCTATTGTTATTTTTGTAGAATATGTGTTCAATAAATCATAAGTTTGTGAGTGCCTTTGGGTTAGACTAATAAAATATATAACAATTATTTTTTTATATAAACAGGAGTGTGGCTTACGATGACTTTTCTGGAAAAAAATATCCTGATTCTGTAGTTCGAGAAGTTTACACTGAATGTTTCATTCCTAGGATACGTTAGATATATTCTGTAAGAATGCGACCGACAACGGTGTCAGCTCAACCATACACGTCAAGTTTATTGCCTGGTTATTATCCGCATGCGACTTTAGCGATGATATATAAATAGTTCAATCATAACTGTTATGTTTAGTTTAACCCAAATCGTGGATATTAAATTCGAAGAACTGAAAACCATATAAGGTCAGCCAGAGCTTCTGGAATACAAAACCCACACATAAATTAAGCTTGTGTAAGCTCATTTGTAAAGCCACACTTTTATATTCATTGCTGCTAACAGTTGTTCTCATTCTCAGAAAACAGTGAAAAGAAACCACAAATATTGACACAGTCCCCTGACAACGACATTTGAGGGCAATCAACCATGTTTAGTTCAGTTTGTTATAATGGAACAAATACGTCAGGGAGTTGGATTGAGCATGTACTTATCTAAAAAAAAAATTGTTCTTAATTGTGGAAATGCGCATATTCGTGTAAGAAACATGCATCAATCGCGGAAACGCGCTTATTCGTGGAAATCATTTTGCGCCTAATTATGCGTTGCTTCTAATCGTGTAGAAAAAGAGATGGTATTGTAAGGCGGGGTTTTTGCCCCAGCCGACTCATAGAAATCCAACCTGTAACCATCTGGGTCATCTATACGCGGTAAGACTGACCCTGGGGTCGTATGTATCCATTCTCAGCCTACTTTCGGCAACTGCAAGAGAAAATTTCCTAAAATCAATACCACGTGACTTCGTCAGCCAATCAGCTAAAGTCTATCGACGTATGCCCAACGTAACCCGCCATTTTCGAGTCATGTGCTGCACTACTTGTTCAAAATTACAGATCTACGCCTCTTGGGTGATACGAAAGTTATTCATACCTATATGTTTTGCAAGCCCAAGCAATATCTGTTTTCGAATTGGTATGAAAACCTGTAATTTATCAGATTTCTCCAGTCTGTTCTCCGCCGGATGAAGGCCGAACAGAATCCGGTAAAACACCGGATATCGCTTCGCGATAATGGAGACACACGATTCGCAAGCCATCTTATGGATGGCGAAATGTACGCAAATGATAGGAATGTACATTTCTTCTCTCCATCTGTCAATCACAATGCAATGCGGCAACTGTCAATCAACGGGCGGAATGTTGCGGTGAACCACGATAGCTTCACATATGTTCGATACCAATGCGCTATTATTTCACCACGTTGCAGTCGATTTTATACGCACATATTGGAGAATATATACACAATTTATACGAATATATTGCCGTTGTAACAGGCAGCGACTGATTGTTCGATTTCAACGTTTGACTGGCCCGTAATATTGTTGCAGGGATAGCTTTACGATCCAAACTGCTAGCCCTGTTACCTCGAAATAAATCGTACATGCCAGGAGATTGCTCCAAACCGGTTTGGGCCAGAGCCTAGAACTTCAGCAATCTTCGTGCATGCTCTGAGATCGCCAGACTGGGTTGAGATTTAGAACGAACGAGACATACTATATAGAATTCGGGTTGGAATGGAGGGAAGATTTTAATGGGGGATATTTTAGGCCTATATCGCAGTAGGTGTTGCTAGTCGAGGCATACACCAATGCTACTACATCTGGTGATCAGAGATAAAATTAATTTGTAACGGTTGAGAATTTACGCCTTTGAACCAGACTGCGAAAATCTCGGTAAAAACAAACGCGGTGTGGAAGTCGGCCATTTGTCCTCTCACTTCGCGTTCCCCACCTTCCCTGTTTTCTTGGCCGGCTTTGCACAGGTTGAGTGTATGTAGAATTGTTTACCGGGAGTCGGTCATCCTGATATTGGGCTATTCTGGTCGCGATAATTTTGTATAAATCTTTTCACGGCTGGCAGGCTGTGTATTGTGTTAGACAGGTATTTTTGTCTCGGCCGATAGGCTAGCTACGCGATAGTGAAATTTGACAATATGATCACACTGGTCTGTGTGATATACATGTAGGGGCCGGTTAGCCGTTTTCCCCCGTCTTTCGTTATGAAACTAGTGTGTTCAGTTCAGTCCACGCTAGCAAATATTTTTCTGGTATATAGCCGGCTGAGCTAGCCAACATTTCTCATAAACAGTGCATCGTTCGTATGCATTCAATAAACTTCGTGTCGCTGTATATACAGTACCCGTATTATTAACCTGTGATAGGCGCACTGTGTTATTATAGTAGGGCCAATGCGGTATAATTTAGCACTGTCAACAGTATATATATAGATCTGTGTAATGGGGCAGTTAATCGCTCGTCTCTTTGAGGGACTCGAATTGTTCATTACGGCCCGTGCTATTAAATATATTCCTGGTATTTAGCCAGTTGAACTAGTCAACAGTTCTTGGGAATAGTGGATTTACTCTATTCATTTATTGCAATTGGTGTCGTCGTATATACAGCATTATTATTCTGTGATAAACGCGAAGTGTTATTAGTAGTGGCATTTTGGCCGTTCGTGGCCAGTGGATTGGTCACAACCAGATAAATTGACTCCGTGATATTGAATGCAATTTGAGCCTGGCAGAGTTATACAATTGTCAAATATTTTTACGGGGTTGTCATATAGAGCCTGTATATCGGGGAGAATCATATTTTTATGGAAGTTTTTGTCCATTGTCACTCCAGGTGTTACTGTGTGGTGTTGTCTATGTGTTTCTGTACGATTGAATTGAGATTGATTTTTGTGTGAGATTTCTGCTATGTGTTAGTATTTATGGGTCTTTGGTTTGAGATTGAAGATTTTGCCGACCTTTATGAGAAATGTGTAGTTTGAATACAATTGTGCGTTAAAAGTAAATGCTAAGATTGTTCGCGGGTCAATGTGACTTTGTCTTCTGCTAACGTTTTTCCCGTCCTGATAAAAGCGAAACCCGTTTTTTCTGTTTCAAGATATATATATATACATTTTTTTTTGGACGGTTTGTCGGCTGTCAACTGGTCGGCTAAATAATATATATATATTGCCTACATTTTGGTTGTCCAATACATGATTCTGATTGCTCAGTTGACAGCTTGGGGCATTATCAGTCATGCGAGCCACATTCATGGCGACACCATGGTGTTGTCGCTGCCATATATTATAGTATTCATGGCGAAGCCATGATGTTGTCACTGCGGCAATAGTAATCCGACAATGCGTTATTAGCGCCTCGATGTGGTCGAGTTTAAAATCTAGTTTGTATTCTGTGTTGTATTCCTCCAGGCACGGAAAACTGTGTTAATTTAAGCACAGGTGGCCTGACTTTGTTTTCCGGGCACAATTGATAATTGATTCCCCCCCCCCAGACCCACCCTGGGTTTCTTTAGTGCCCTATTCATAATTAGTTGTAAATTGAAATAGTGCAAGATTAATAGAGAAGTTGCAACAGCGTGTTGACTGTGTGGTAACACGTGTTGCACTTGTTCTAGAGATGGGCCTTGTTCTTTTTCTTTTTTCCTAATGGATATGGCTGATTAGGCACAATTAATTTGGTTCATAAAAGTGTTTCGTCAGTTTGAACTCGAACCTGCACATGTTTAAATATTTGTTTTCATTCACTGAATTTGAGTAGTTGACACTGCTTTTCATATTTCGTGTCCAATTTGGTGTTCCCTAGGGGACATAACGAGGTACACGGTCTTCTGCTTTAATGAGTTTCTGGAGTGGAAACTGAGTGTGAGGAGTTGACACTGCTATTTATTTTGGTGTAAGATTTGTTGTTTTGTAGTGGACATACCAATGTGGGCTGTCTTTCAGTTGCTTTAGTGAGTTTCTAGAAGGAAACTCACTGAAAGTCTGATATATTTGAATTTATTTGACTAGATTTTGATTGGGTATTCCTTATTTTTTTGGACTTGTTTGCATATACCGTATATCGTTCCACTTTTGTTAACATGGCAGATTTAGGGCCCATTGATGTGTCAGTGGCTACAGAGGAAGCACTGCAAAAATTGAAAGGGGTGGGGAGTAGTCGAAGTGCACGAGTGGTAGCCTTGCAGGAAGAGGGCAGGTTGCTTAGTTTTAAGCATTTTATGCAGGCGACTCAGTTTAGTGCCGGGCATGTAGCCGATCTGGTGCTAGATGGGCAGATTATAGGTTTAGACTTGTCGGGAAGTCCGGAATACATTAATGCTTTGGTTGACCGTCGTTTTGAAGAAATCATTGGATCATGGAAAGTTGAAATAACGGCTCAAGTAAATGCATTGGATGTAGAAATGGGCCAGTTGCATGACGATGTCAAGGCATACGAGCTTCAGTTAGGCCAGTTGGATGAGAAAATAGTGGTACAATGTCAACAACTAGGTCAACAAGTGGAAACTAAAGTAGCACAAGTGGAAACTAAAGTAGGTCAAGTTGGTGGTAAGGTGGAGCAAATTGATGGTAAGGTGAAGCAAGTTGATGATAAGATGGAACAAGTAGGTTTAGATATGAGGACTGTTGTTACATTGCTTAGCGCTCCAAGCAGGGAGGGGTCAGAGCTTTCATCACATGCGACGTCTGAACAGACAACGGGGGGCGCTGGTCAGGCGGACCCAACTCCTGTTGTAAATAATAGACCTGAACAATTGATTGAGGGCGAGGGAGAGACTGCAAATCGACCGAATGCAGCCCCGGTTCATCAAAATGAACCACATGTTCAAGTAAATGCACCAGCTGCCCTTCCCGACCCCCCATGTCCACTAGATCTAAATGGAACAGCAGGACTGGACGCTGGTCTGGCTAGGAATGTATTTCATCAGTTGCCGCCCAGTGGCCACACTTCAGCTCCGAACTTCCAATGCCCAGTATATAGGAATGAGTTGTTTTTAGACAATGCTAGGGTAGGGAAACAATATCTGCAAGGGAATATAGATAATGGGAATCTGGCCGATGTGTCCGCTACTGATACCGAGGGAGAGGTTGAGGCCTCTCCTAGTAAATGTAGCGAATGCTCGTCCAGATCGAGATCAACCGAACGACATGTATCCCGAGAACGCTACCGTAGTCAAAGTCCCCGGCTTCCCAAGACTTTAGTGTTTTCAGGGACCAGAGGGGACTGGGTTCCATTTAGGGTTAAATTTAAGTTGGAAGCTGAAAGTAGAAAGTGGGACAAAGACCAGTGTCTTAGGAAATTAACAGACTGTATTCATGGCGATGCCATGGTGTTTTACAGCTATCAATCACAGGCAGTCAAAACCTCATTTGATATGCTCCTCAAAGCAATGGAATGCCATTATGATAGTAGGGAACCTCCGCGTGTAATTAGGCAGCGGTTGCAGGCGGAAGTGCAGGGTTCCGAGGATACTTTAGAGGAGTTTGCTTTTAGATGCGCTAGGTTGGCAAGGGACGGGTATCCGAATGCACCGGAAAAGATTATTGAGTCAGTAGCGGTGGAACATTTTCTCAGGGGATGCAGGGAAATACTGGCTGTGAGATTTGCTATGGAAAAGAGCCCCACAACAATCTCGGAAGCCTTGCGTTATGTGAACTCCTCACGATATAATCTGAGGGAGTTGGATTTTCAGACGGTTACATGTAGAACTGTTAATGTTGATTCAGTGGGGGAGGCTTTTCCTGATGCTTGTAAGGCAGAAGGGGAAGGGATAAATAAGAGGTCCCCTCGCCGTCGATCATCGCGACCCTTCCGTCCACCGCGACTCTGTTACTCGTGCCGTAAACCCGGCCACATAAGCCGTGTTTGTCCTACTAGACATGATTTAGATGGATGGGCTGAATTAGCAACTGCAAATGACGGGGTGAGGTCGTCCACGAGAGACGAGGCAGGTGTTACTGAACTTACTGCAGCAGTCAGAGATGTTACACTGTCTCGTTCCCAGGGGTGGGCGATGTCCATTCCAGTTAAGGTTGGGTCTGTGCCGGTGACTGCTGTGGTAGACACGGCCGCCCAAGTCACCGTCATGAGTGAACATCTATTTGCTAGATTGGGTCTTCAGGGGTTGTCGTCTTCGCCTATTCGGTTGACTGGTGCATTCCGAGGAATGACCAGTATGGGAATGCTAGTTCGGCATGTCCCATTATCCATGTCCGATTTTCACTGTACTGGAAATATAGTGGTGGCACCCTTGGTTGACGACCTGTTGCTAGGCTTCGATTTCCTATCAGCCTATGGATGTGTTGTAGATTTTAGGGATAAAACCTTGGTTATTGGAGACACCAAGGTTTTTGCAGTTTGAATTTTTATGGAATGTTGACTTGTCCAATGTGGGCTCCATTTCGCTCTGCCAGTAACTGATAAATGGTGAAGTTAGTTGATGGGCCATTGGTGACGCATTTTGTGTATGCGTCTGAAGCGATGTAGTATAGTGTCAGCTTGGTGGAGATATATGGATGTGTACCATCACGTGTATGCAGTGATGGATATATTGTATTTGGTTTTGATTTTCTATGTGAAATTATCCTATTTGGGGGTTGATTTGATTTTGATGTACAGGATGTTTGTTTGAGGCATTGTGGAATTCAAGAAAAAAAATATATAAAATTCTAGACCCAAATCGTTCGTGATGTTTTCTGTAATGTAATGTGTATTTTGGAACTATTGGTGTGTGTTGGAGAACTCTGGTGTGTAGTCGGAAGTTGGATGTTGTTTGGAAATTGTGATGTGGGCTGCGGCGCTATACGTGTAGTGTGTTATGGGAGTATATGATGCGTTGTGATGAACTAGGTGTTTATGTAATCTGTGTGAGGGAACCGGGTGCTGGACGCCTGGGTTCGATGGTTGCTGTGTGATTAGATAATTTCTGTGTGTGAAGATTCTGTGCGGTAGATATACGCGCCACTCGCGTCTCTATGTGATTTCTGTTTGAGATTGTATAATTGTGTGTTCTTTGTGGGGGTTTCTGTGTGTGTTAAGCTATGTGACACGTTCATTGAAGTTTGTGGTAAAGTTAATATATGGAGTGACTTGGATTAGTGCGGTTAGCCATGTCGGAGGCCTGGGGTTAAGGGAGATGGGCCCTCTTCCTCCCCCGTGTCTTCGTCATGGAGCCCCGGTGCGAGTTGTCTCCGAACCGTCGTACAATGCGTGTATAAGTTATTGTGAATCCGGTGGGGCAGGATAGCCACCACTCGGGAGTGAATACATGCGTCACTATTCGATTATAGTCTCAACCCTGTTCTAGTTCTGAGCTCAACGATTTTGTGAATGTGAGCTTGATATCTGTGGAGGTGTAGCAATTATGGTTGTTTCCTCTGCAAACATTCTCTCTGGTGGGTAGCCGTTTGCGGGAGTGTATGTACATTGGGATCAGTGGCGTGTAGTGCGCGCACACGTTTCTGACTCTTCGTGCGTACGCCCTGGAAGGGCCCTTCCACTCGAAATTGTTGGCTGCTGACGAAGGCGAGCCTTGAAATTATTAGGGGAGGGAGAATGGGGAGTTCAATATATAGTCTGGACAGCCAGTAGGTTAGAGGCTTGTTCCAGTAGTGGATTTTATGACGACTGGTGCTTATTGCGGCCATGTAGCTGGTAGGCTGGCCTGCCAATTTATAGTCTAGATACCAGTCCTGGTTTGGATAATGTTCTCGTATTTATTGCGGCCATGTAGCTGGTAGGCTGGCCTGCAGAGTATATTTTCAAGAATTAAAGTTGGCAGTCCCATGCGGCCGATTGTATTTATTTGGGCCGTAAAGCTGGTAGGCTGGCCCGCCGATTATATTTTTGAGAAATAAAATGATCGGTCCCATGAGACTGACCATTTGAGCGAGATTTTTAGTGGGTTTGGGTGCGATTATAGACAGTCTGGTAATGAGACTGGACTAGTGGGATGGTTACCATTTTATTGAAGTTGGGTATTTTTAGAGCGCAGTGTACTTTTGTACACTGCATGTTACGGATTTTGACACATGTGATATAACATGGAGAATTCACGTCTTTGTCTCGTGTTTTAGTAATCGTTGGCAGCGCTAGAACGGCGGTTGCCTGCGACGAGAAGGGTTCTATCTAGGCGAAGTAACACCTTCGCCAAAAAGAAAACGGGGAGGGGTGTTGCAGGGATAGCTTTACGATCCAAACTGCTAGCCCTGTTACCTCGAAATAAATCGTACATGCCAGGAGATTGCTCCAAACCGGTTTGGGCCAGAGCCTAGAACTTCAGCAATCTTCGTGCATGCTCTGAGATCGCCAGACTGGGTTGAGATTTAGAACGAACGAGACATACTATATAGAATTCGGGTTGGAATGGAGGGAAGATTTTAATGGGGGATATTTTAGGCCTATATCGCAGTAGGTGTTGCTAGTCGAGGCATACAACAACGCTACTACAATATCCAGACGGTATCGTGTCATCGGTAAACAATATTATTTTACTTTTAATTGGTTCATAATGATAGTCTAAAGTCTTATTTCAGATATACTGAATGCAATACTGATTGAAATAAACTGTCGACATCACACATGTTGCCCTCCTGGGATTCGAACTCGGTAAAAAAAAATTTCGAGAGGCTTGTGACCCAACGTGCTTATTCACTACACCACGACATACGAACAACTGTAACAGCACATTTTGTCACTTTAATCTATACCTACGAAAACTTCAAACGTTATGAATCATAACTTTTCATTTTTTTAGTATGAAGGACTCCTTGGACCAAAAAAGATCTTCCAACAGTGGGGATATAATGTTACAACACAACACCAGGTCAAATGGCGTTTTGGTATTTAAACGCTTAAACGTGTTCAACGCGCCCAATCGTATAATGATCGTGTACTCATGAAAACGACCTAATATAGAGCAGGAATACGGATTTGAAGACTGGAACATCATGATGGGCGGCTAGAATGTAACTCCAAGCCAGACAGTTATTTATTGAATTGCTGTGTCCACCCCGAATTCAAGTTTTTCGACTGTATTTGTGAAAAGCTTTGATAGTATCTGTCTTTTCCATGTCTATCTATAACTTGGAATCGTGACGAGATTTGACTTGTGAGCATTAGACACAGTACTGGTCAGTGAATGCACTACCATCCCTTGACTGGTGAATAGAGCGGACATCAGATCCAGAATCATCAGACCTATTGTAGGGGTAAAGTCCGTGTTCTGCCTTTTATATTTTCGCGGACAAATCCTCATTTTACATACACCCACCCATGACTTGATAGGCAGGCCCCGATAAGCCGTTAAGTGTTAGATGTTGATGGAGTGTTGGATGTTGATGGAGTGTTAGAGTTGATGGAGTGTTGTATGTTGATGGAGTGTTGGATGTTGATGGAGTGTTGGATGTTGATGAAGTGTTGGATGTTGATGTAGTGTTGGATGTTGATGGAGTGTTGGATGTCGATGGAGTGTTGGATGTTGATGGAGTGTTGGATGTTGATGGAGTCTTGTATATCAATGTAGTGTTGGATGTCGATGGAGATGGAGTGTTGGATGTTGATGGAGCGTTGAATGTTGAAGGAGTGTTGGATGTTGATGGAGTGCTGGATGTCGATGGAGTGTAGGATGTTGGTGGGGTGTTGGATGTTGATGGAGTGTTGGATGTTGATGGAGTGTTGGATGTCGATGGAGTGTTAGATGTCGATAGAGTGTTGGATGTTGGTGGAGTGTTGGATGTTGATGGAGTTTGGATATCGATGAAATGTTGGATGTTGATGGATTGTTGGATGTTGATGGACTGTTGGATGTCGATGGAGTGCTGGATATCAATGGAGTGTTGGATGCCGTGTTGGATGTTGATGGAGTGTTGCATGTTGATGGAGTGTTGGATGTCGATGGAGTGTTGGATGTTGATGGAGTGTTGTATGTTGATGGAGTGTTGGATGCCGATGGAGGGTTGTATATCAGTGTACTGTTGAATGTCGATGGAGTGTTGGGTATCGATGGAGCGCTGGAGTGAGTGAGTGAGTAGGATTTAACAATGGAGTGTTGTATGTTGATGGAGTGTTGGATGTTGATGGAGTGTTGGATGTCGATGGAGTGCTGGATATCAATGGAGTGTTGGATTCCGTGTTGGATGTTGATGGAGTGTTGCATGTTGATGGAGTGTTGTATGTTGATGGATTGTTGTATGTTGATAGAGTGTTGGATGTCGTTGAAGTGCTGGATATCAAAAGAGTGTTGGATGTTGATGGAATGTTGTGTGTTGTATGTTGATGAAGTGTTGGATGTTGATGGAGTGTTGTATGTTGATGGAGTGTTGTATGTTGATGGAGTGTTGGATGCCGATGGAGTGTTGTATATCAATGTACTGTTGGATGTCGATGGAGTGTTGGGTATCGATGGAGCGTTGGAGTGAGTGAGTGAGTAGGATTTAACGTCGTTTTCAACAATTGTTCAGCCATATCACGACGGTGCCTACATGTACCTGGACACGAGAGCGCCCTCAGTTCCTTTTGCCCTGGGCACTGATAAGCCCAGCAGTGAGCGGGGATATTTTCATATCCTGAAAGTCCTCGGTGGGAGCGTTGGATGTTGATGGAATGTTGGATGTTGATGGAGTGTTGGATGTCGATGGAGTGTTGGATGTTGATGGAGTGTTGTATGTTGATGGAGTGTTGGATGCCGATGGAGTGTTGTATATCAGTGTACTGTTGAATGTCGATGGAGTGTTGGGTATCGATGGAGCGCTGGAGTGAGTGAGGAGTGAGTGAGTGAGTGAGGGAGTGAGTAGGATTTAACGATGGAGTGTTGTATGTTGATGGAGTGTTGGATGTCGATGGAGTGTTGGAAGTTGATGGAGTGTTGGATGTTGATGGAGTGTTGGATGTTGATGGAGTGTTGGATGTTGATGGAGTGTTGGATGTCGATGGAGTGTTGGATGTTGATGGAGTGTTGGATGTTGATGGAGTGTTGGATGTCGATGGAGTGTTGGAAGTCGACGGAGTGTTGGATGTCGATGGAGTGTTGTATGTTGATGGAGTGTTGGATGTTGATGGAGTGTTGGATATCGATGGAGTGTTGGATGTTGATGGAGTGTTGGATGTTGATGGAGTGTTGGATATCGATGGAGTGTTGTATGTTGATGGAGTGTTGTATGTTGATGGAGTGTTGTATGTCGATGGAGTGTTGTATGTTGATGGAGTGTTGGATGTCGATGGAGTGTTGGATGCCGATGGAGTATTGTATATCAATGTACTGTTAGATGTCGATGGAGTGTTGGATATCGATGGAGTGTTAGATGTCGATGGATTGTTGTATGTTGATAGAGTGTTGGATGTCGTTGAAGTGCTGGATATCAAAAGAGTGTTGGATGTTGATGGAGTGTTGTATGTTGTATGTTGATGAAGTGTTGGATGTTGATGGAGTGTTGTATGTTGATGGAGTGTTGTATGTTGATGGAGTGTTGGATGCCGATGGAGTGTTGTATATCAATGTACTGTTGGATGTCGATGGAGTGTTGGGTGTCGATGGAGCGTTGGAGTGAGTGAGTGAGTAGGATTTAACGTCGTTTTCAACAATTTTTCAGCCATATCACGACGGTGCCTACATGTACCTGGACACGAGAGCGCCCTCAGTTCCTTTTACCCTGGGCACTGATAAGCCCAGCAGTGAGCGGGGATATTTTCATATCCTGAAAGTCCTCGGTGGGAGCGTTGGATGTTGAT
>JAVTVY010054060.1:0-31861 GCA_036873755.1 Hanleya hanleyi
ACTTTGGAATGTCACGTTGGGCTATTTCCTTATATGACGGGTACCGGTACATAGCCTCTCAGATAGATCGCATAAAAAGCCACACGTGTGGCCGCATGGTGATGAATTAGTGAGCAGGCTACGAAATAGTGCTGTCGATAATCGAGCGGTCAGGTCATATTTATCAAATAGGTTTGTTTGGACTCTCCCGATGTCCCGAACATAATACAATCACACTACATCAAAAATATGTCCAATTTGGGTTTACTCACTTATAGTTGGTATACAATTTCATCAAATTATATGAAATTATATACCATTTATACATACCGGTCTTGAAAGGAGATGGTATACGATAAGGTGAGATTTTGACCTATACGTGGTGCGGTTGAAATCGAAAAAATAAAATGTCCTAAAAATAATTGTGTTTTAATGTAACGGCAAGAGAATATATATACACAATATGCGAAAGTTCTATCTCGATTGCTTCATGATTATTGTTAAGACATGAAACTGAAATCCGCAGCATGTGCTATTTCGTGAAAAATGTGTCATTTCAATGCACATTTAGACAGGAAGGACCCCTTGGACCAACACGCCATTGAACCTGGTGATGGGCGATGGCATTATAACTCCACTGCTGGAAAATCTGTTTGGTACAAGGGGTCCTTCGGGTCTAAATGTGTGTTTAAATGACTCGATTTAGACCCCTTTTTCACGAAATAGCACATGCTGCGGATTTCAATTTCATGTCATGCCTACAATGATTACGCAATCGAGTTAGAACTTTTACATATTGTGTACATATATTTTCTCTTGTCGTTACATTAAAACACAATTATTTTGAGGACATCTTATTTTTTCGATTTCAACCGCACGTATAGGCCAAAATCCCGCCTTATCGTACCATCTCCTTTACTAAACTGATTCAGTAAACTGGGCTAGATGATTTTTTTTGTGATTCTGACCCCTCAAAACAACACACTGCGCAAGACATAAATTTCTCAGTCATTTGGTCACCTTTAAGATTATCAGTACGCGTGGGACTGATCAATCTCCTCACTGCATGGGGTAGAATAATACCTCAGCCACCAGTCAGATTGTCGGACAGGAATCCCACCCGTGCAGCACATCGCCGGAAGTGACATCATATATAATAAAAGCGATATTTGTGGAAAGTTCAGATTACTTTTCAGTTCTGCATTTATATCTCTGTTGACATAATGTTAAGAGGAATATCTTGAGATTATTTCCGCCGTTTATATTTGGCGAGCATATGAAAAGTAGTTCGCTCATGTGCAACACTGAAGGAGTTATTCGGTTGGATTCAAACAACGCCGCGTGTGCCAGCGTGTGTCCGTATACGTCATAGCGACGTCGTAAAGGTCGACTAACTCTATTGGGAGCAGAGACATAAGCGGAATGAGCCTGTGAAACGGAGCATGCGCTGTGCGGAGGTTGGAGACTGATCTCAAAGCGAATATGTCCATTTTGAACTGCTTTCGGCAGCTTCATTAGGTAGATTTTGGCATATTATGAAACAACTAAAATGGAGTTTTATGTGGAGAAAATTACAAAGTTATTTCAAGCGTGATATAAAATTCGGGGCCAGTTTGATTGCCCACGTCCCATGTTCGCTGTGAGTGTGCCGGGCAGAATGATCTAATTTCTGGCAGCCGTAGCTCGGAAAAATGATGGCCAATGTATGCTGAAATTTTTATATGTTTGACTGGAAAAATCAGGCTACCTGACGCGGTGGGTGATTTGTAGCGGCGAATATAAGGGAATATAGATGTGCGCAGCCGATTTACTACATATTAAGTACGGCTGTTTTTTTAGTGGTTTGTGAACTGGATGGCGCTGTAGCTGCGAACATGTGTACTCATCTGGAGGCTTTCGAGTTCATGCACCTTGTGGTCACTGTGTGTTTGTTTGTTTGCATCTTGTGGTTGGTTACACGTTACCACTGGCTACTCGGTATTTGTGATGCACGAACGTGTATACTGCACGGAAGTTTGACGGTAATACTAGTGCGTCGAAGACATGTAGACACCCTGTGGGTTCAATATAAAATCTGCTTCCATTGTCATTCACTTACAATGTAGTCCGTAGCAACTCCGCAAACATCCCCAAACAGCCTCCAACACCGAGTACAAGATTGACCGCTCAGCGCAGGCTAAATTCTGCTTTAGAACCCAGTCTCCGCCATAAAATCGAGCTAAAGTCCCCGATGTTATGTTCTCTTTTCTGATTGTAAAATGTAACGTTTCTCTGTGATTATTGATTAATGGTTATAATTGCAACATATATTTAGCCGATCCACACGACCAAATGTTAGCAAAGACGTCCACTTTCCATTGATACCCATTGCTTCCATAGTTATAACGTGCCCGCTGACTCTAATATATAGATTTGCGTAGCAATCTTTAAACCCAAGTGCAAGCTTGTATCAATATGACTTTCCTCATCGTGTTATTGTATGACACTATCGAAAAGCAATCAAATTTATTGAATTGGCGTTTCTGCCAGAATAATATAAAAAATTATAAAATTCCAACCTGATTAAACCTATATCAAAAACGGTGTATTCACTCCAAGGTCGATCTGTGTTTTATATCCAGTTATTTTAAAGATGATACTTTCTTGGTAAACTCTTGCTCTGGATGGGCCAGCCCCTTTCGAGACTCGAACCGGCGCCCTCAGATTTTGGCACCATATACCAGCAGTAAAATGATTTTAATATATATGTTGTTAATGAGATCGACCAAATAAGAAATTAACTAAAGCATCAGTTTGTTTCACATTACAAGCAGCTCCAGCAAAAAATGTTCAGTAAATATCACTGGGAAGAAGCCATTGAACACTTTGAACTAGTATAACTGCTATATTAGTCTCTATAACCTGCATACCAATTCCTGGACAGAGATTTGCGTTGTGCGTTGCAAATTATACCCTCATGCTGCATTTATTCCAACTGCTAGATTTATGTAAATTGTTTTGTAATCGTTATTTTGCTGATTTATGAACTATCATGACCATGATTTTTTTTATAAGAATATTGTTAGTCCGTTCGATTATTCTTTTATGTATAGTAATAAGGTATTACTTGACTGCCTTTGAAACTTGTTTCAATCATTGGACAATTGATCAAATAATATATGCATTACATGTACACTTCCCCCTTGAATACGAGTAAATTTGAATAATTATAGCAAGCTTATATATTGGGATTTTCTCTTTCTTTAATAGAAAGTAATAGAAATTGAATTTCATTAATATCCTTTGAAGCAATGCTTGTAAACAGCGTGAGAAAGCTTTTCCCTTGTGCCAGAGTTTGTTGTTGTCTTGTTGCGGCGGGTATCCATGCCCAATCTTGTTGTGGTGGGTATCCAGGCACAACAATGCATGGATGAATGGGTCGTGCGTGACGGCTTCGAGTGGTCAACTATTCATTCCAATATATACATAGAGCATAACACGCCTTAACCGTTATGACCGGCTTAAGCCAAATAGCCCTGTAATGTCCAGGAAGATAGCGAAATGAAAATTTATCCAGAAATGCTTATCTTCTCTGCATATATAGAGCATCCTCGCGAGCCAGTATATCGATCGATCTATTGGGATCGATACACTGGCTTGTCTGGATATAAATATATGAAGGGGTTTCCCCTGAATCAACCCAATCAGTGAACGCGCTAAGCTGGTTGATTAGGCCAATCCGCTGCGAGGAATGGGATTCAATTTCATCGCGGGCCAAACTGCTTTGATGTCAAGCGGAAATCGACATCGAAAGTCAAAGCAAAAACCGACATGCTAATTCAAAACAAGCGCGGGCGATGAAATGTACGAGATTGTATAATAGAGGCATCGACTCAAGAACTCATTCGAATCACCAAAAATGTCCAGGTATACCCTCTGCGAGGATTTAGGATTTACCTGGACTTGTGAAGATGATATAGAGCTGCTTGGGATCAAATAATATAACATACGTATATTAACAAAATCGACTGGTTCTGTTTGCAAAAAAATGCACCGTAGCACGCATGTCAACCACGGTCAACATGCTAAATATTTGTAATTCGATTTAATTCATATTGTGATATTTCATTGAGAGGAAAGTATGCACTTGAATTGATCGTTGAAAGTAAATATGACCAAGAAGCCTATTGACTCCGCGTATAATAAATGGCGTTTACCGAGCATCACACGACATGCATATTGCAGCTCTAAGTGTCTATTGTCACAATTATCTGATCGTTATCGATTGGAAGGGATTTGATAGGTCCGTGACGTGTGGAGAAACGGCACGAACACTTCCCATACCATAACTAGCCATGTATGCACATATACGGTTTGCAAGCATAAGCCGTATAACAGCTCTACTCATCCCCCTCCACCCCATCCAACCATATTCAATAGAGCATGATGGGATATTCCATGATGATAAACGCTCATGTTTTATCATGTCTTTCCAATTTCTGGCTTCTCGTATCCTCATGTCCGGTGTGAAAGGTAATACTCTTACCCTAGCTAGGACTTTTTTTTATTTGCAAATTAGGAAGGATAGAAAAAAATGTCCTAGCTAGCTAGGATAAAGAGGCGGACATTTCTTTCCCATCGGACATGATGTATTATGTGGACATGATGTATTATGTGGAAGTAACCTAATCACCGAGGTCATTAGATCCTGACAACAGTCATATATGCTCTAGCACAGTTCCGAATAACTTTCTCAGACTTTCTGGGACTGATCTAGCCTATAGCATTGGGCCCTCCTGGAGATGGCCAATTACTGGCTGATTCAGCAACAACAACATTTTCCCAGTTAGAAGGCAGATTTTGAGATCGAAAACGAGGCCGGGCTACGTCATGGGTCAACTCTGACAGTCATATGGTTGTGTATGGAGATTGGGATGGATGCCATGGATAATGATCCAATGAGAATGCTTGTACTATACTTTAAAATGGCGCGGGTCGAATGACCAATCGCTGGAGGGGAGACAGCTGGAACAGCACACTGACACTGTCTGTGAATATCTTGATTTGACCGAGTACTACAATCCATGATCACACTCATTACGCCGATAGATTCGTTGAGAACGTAGAGAAGATCAAAAATCTAACCAATTGATTAAATCTTTTTGGGATATATTTTGTTGACGAAACAAAGGATATTCGTGGGTAGAGGGAAGGTTTATATTGCGAATTAATCTCAAAGCTGAGAGGCTGTTAACGATAAAGCAGTGCTTGAAGCCAAGACGGAAGTCGTTCGGCTGACATGCGCTGTTCAGAATTTGAAAAGGAAGTGGCATTATTTTCGGTGACATTCTTACCTTTCATACAGACACTAACCCATTTTCAACATTTAACCCAGCATATTTTCAGTCCTATAGGTTGAGGTTTGTGATGGGTTCGGACAAGTCTTGAGGGTTCATTTTAGAGGTCAAGTGATATACCTGGTACTTGATTGTAGAGTCGTTGGATTTTTCATCTAAGATGTCCAAATTCATCACAAAATATGTCACTAACTTTAACGCATTATCTACTTAAGATCGTCTCTTATGAGTGATTTGGTCAAGCTGTCTGGTAAGGAGTTCTTGGCTCGCCGCCAAAATAGTCCACTGATCTCATTTGAAAGTATATCATGTGGTGCGTGAACGATTAATAAAATAGGATAAACTGTCCATCGTCCATTTGTCAATTATATGCCTAACAAGACACTTATATCGCCAGTTGTCCTGTTATAACCTAAGTGGATTTGCTAGTATCCAGAATCAGTCATTCGATATCGTGTTAATTCATGGCTTGAAGTCTGTTCAAAGTTAATATCCAATGCCAACCCCTATAACCATACACCTGGCAGTTCAGGCCGCTGCGGTTTGCTCCACCAGCTCTCAGTCTCTGGAACCACAGACAATTAAGCAGGCCACTATATTTATGGGAGATATAAACATCAGCAAAAGTATAGCGCGGCCCTTTGTCTTCGATGTCACTCCAGTGCCACTATATTTATGAGAGATATAAACATCAGCATAAGTATAGCTCGGCCCATTGTCTTTGATGTCACTCCAGTGCCACTATATTTATGAGAGATACACACATCAGCATAAGTATAGCGCGGCCCATTGTCTTCGATGTCACTCCAGTGCCACTATATTTATGAGAGATATAAACATCAGCATAAGTATAGCTCGGCCCATTGTCTTTGATGTCACTCCAGTGCCACTATATTTATGGGAGATACACACATCAGCATAAGTATAGCGCGGCCCTTTGTCTTCGATGTCACTCCAGTGCCACTATATTTATGAGAGATATAAACATCAGCATAAGTATAGCGCGGCCCATTGTCTTCGATGTCACTCCAGTGCCACTATATTTATGAGAGATATAAACATCAGCATAAGTATAGCGCGGCCCTTTGTCTTCGATGTCACTCCAGTGCCACTATATTTATGGGAGATATAAACATCAGCATAAGTATAGCTCGGCCCATTGTCTTTGATGTCACTCCAGTGCCACTATATTTATGGGAGATACACACATCAGCATAAGTATAGCGCGGCCCTTTATCTTCGATGCCAGTCATGTATGAAATAAAATTTGGGTGCCTGTAGGTGGTTGGGATTGGAGATTATTGTTTGTACAGCAAAAATAATCAATCAGTGAAAATGATAGGATGTTGCCCTTTAAGCAATCTTAGGGCGTCTGTCACAATTTTGAATGTTTGAGGCTTCAGTGAAGCATATTGGTCGATCGTGACACTGATCAAATATTCTTTAATCATGGCGTAGCGATCAGGTACACTGGAATCTTATTGCAAAGTTCTTCAAATTTAAATACGAGGTATATCACTGAATAACATCGTGCCATTTTATCGCAATGCTTTAAATATTTTTTAGCCATATCGGCATGTTTCGGAATTGGTTAGCGGGACTGGCATATCGCCCATTAGTTGTGTCACTTTGTCGCTATCAGCGCTTCTAGAATGTTTAACGAAGCATATATATCTCAGTATAATTGTGTTAATTTGTCGCAATCATCGTTTCTGAAAAGTTCAGAGAAGCATACAGCTCTGTCAATATATCCCAAGCACTGTTTTCAGAACTGTTCAACGGGACATGTCGCATAGTACATGTGTAACGTTGTCGCAATCATCGTACCGCATCTAGAATGTTTAGCGGTGCCCAGTAATTTCGTCAGTTTTCGCAAAAGCGGCTTCTAAAATGCCACTTTGTTGCAAACACGGCTTCTAAAATGCGGCTTTGTCGCAATCATCGCTTGTAAAATGTTTAGCGGTACCCACGTACGTACCCAGTCAGTTTATCTCAAGTAATGGATCTAAATTGTTTGACTGGACACATCGCCCCAAAAATTGTGTAACGTCGCAATTGACTGTTTCTAAAATGTCAAGCAAAGCATATACTACTTCTGAAAAGATTTGGCGAAGATAATTTTGTCTTGAATATTCCTGGTAATATATTATTGCAACTTTTTATACGTTATGCGATCCATCACTTCAGTATAAATTCCTTTGGCATATACGAAAAACTGCTGAATTAACTGCATGGGTTATAACCATAAGCAAACTATAGATCTAGTTAAAGGGATCTTAAACCATCAAGTAAAGTTTCCATTAAATGAAAGACCATTGCGAAAAGTGTCGGAAAATATTTATTGTAATTTTTTACGATTTTATTACACAGAGTAAACTGCAAATAAAGCATGGTATTCTATGGTGGTCTGTTGCAATCATATCTAGCTCCAGTGACGTTACACTGCCTTAATACATATATTTCAGAATTTGTATGCACTTTCCAATGCTTGATTCAAGCTTAAGGTGTGTATACTTTGAGTTTCAACACAGATTAACTGTTCCAATGTGCATGCTTGACCAAAATCGGGGAAATTAAATGCAAGACTCAAATTGACTTGACACTTATGAGTTACCATCTCCCAGATTTTGGTGAAACATGCACATTGGAACAGTGAGTCTGTGTTGAAACTCAAAGTATACACACCTTAAGCTTGAATCAAGCATTGGAAAGTGCAAACAAAGTTTGAAATATATGTATTAAGGCAGTGTGGCATCACTGGACCTAGTGATGATTGCAACAGACCACCATAGAATACCATGCTTTATTTGCAGTTTACTCTGTGTAATAAAATCGTAAAAAATTACAATAAATATTTCCCGACACTGTTCGCAATGGTCTTTCATTTGATGGAACTTTACTTTAGGGTTTACGATCGCTTTAACAAGTTAACAATTAATTAGTCTATTTCTTAGACAAAATTCTCGATTTCTTACCTTAACATGGTCGTTAAGATTATTTGGATCCCTATTGATCAGGTCGACTTCTTCTGCTGATTCCTGCGCCATTGTATGCTATGGATGAAGCGAATTCCAAGCAATCTAAATGCTAGATTTTTCCTTCAGGAGAGCCCGTCCCAACGTTAATGATAGGGATATGTTATGTGCGTCTAGATTATGAAAACTTCCCACGGACTTTTATAACGTCTCTCTAAGCGACACTTAATGGTTTTCGGATAAACACACTGTTCCTAGGTGAAGTTGGGATTGAAGGGTGCGCATCATTGAAAATAATTATTGATTGATCGAATAGCTGCTGCATATCATTATCTCTGGACGAGGCTTCACAGGGAATGTCCCGGTACAGGTGTATTACCTGAAAAATCGATCATGTTTGACACTGAGCATTTCCTACTAACTCGTTTTAAAATTCACCCTTGGATGTATCTAGGCTCTCAAAAATTAACTTCGAGGAAAATAATTTAAATTGAAAAATAACAACAATTATAATAATAAAATGACTTATTGGAAAAAAATGAGTATACTATCGGCACCCCTGATCTCCACCCCCCTGTTAAGAGTCGGTTTTCCGATTGGCGTTTTCTACCAAAGAAACGTGACATCAGAATAATTCATTACTATGAAGAATGCAAAGGTTTTCTCTGACACTCTCTCTGTAGTACGCACGGTCAGCAGTGTTTAAAGGAGCGTGTTCGGACAGCCCCATACTGGGACATTTTAACATTACAATGGTCTCCATCACTGCCGACAGTGTTGTTGTAGGTAAACAGACCATATCGGCCGACCCATCACCGCCATATACCACCGTTGGTATACAGGTAACGGTTTATCAATAAATGTGAAATCTGATATCAGAAGAAAATATTCAGCCATTTTGAATACGGTTATTATGTGCTTTCCTTGTCCTCTCCATATTTTAATTGAGTTTCTGGCGTATCAACGTTCTTCTCTTTGTGTTATTTCAAGTAATTTGGTTGTCAACAGGAAACGTTACAGGAGGCAATATGCTGATTTACTTTGACCCGTAGTCAAAGACAACAGTCTCGGGGGATGTGAAAGGAGGAGAATGAAATGCGGTGTCTTACCAATAAAAACTAAAATCTTTTCCTCCATAAATATGTTTATCCATTATAAAAAAGGGTTACGGAGAACTCCTATCACAAACGGTCCACTAGAATACTTTCTTCTCTCATCTGTCGCAAATCTTGCCCCGGACCTCGGTGTTCGACTAATTCTTCTGTCGGTCTCGGGTATGTGTTTAATGAATAATTAATAAAACTCGTATGCTTTCTATACTTTTATAACATTTACGATACAAGAATAAATGAATATAAGTGACCAGATTATAACCATACATGCCATACTTGTATGATCTGCGGCATTTTTCGAAAAATCATAAAATATTACGTATAAATACAATCTGGCATATTGATTGACACATGCCACCAGAGCGGTATATATTGCATCTTCTATAATGCTGCAGGTTTGTATACTCCGTAATTTGATCGACAAACCATGACTTGATATGATGGAATATTAACACCAGTATTAGCCGACCCTTCACTATATATAGTTATCTCTGTTCACGGCCGATATTATCTAGGCAGTACTACTATATACATACCAGTATTTTCAAACAACCTGCAATGTACATGTTTCATTAATATTTCACAACGTTTAGAGGTATCATATTTTGAAAGAGCCACTCTCCATATTGATAAAAACCATTCAACTGTGGAGAGAGCGAATATGTTTAATTTCTCGATTTTTGTATTTATTGTCTTCAATAAACCAATAACCGAATTAATATACCTATCGCAGGACCGGAATCAGGCAAACTTCCATTTGGAGGACAATAAGGATCGGTATATAGCTGTATTAGGAAAATGACAAATCTAAACCCTAAACAAGAGTTTGAAGAATAAACATGAGAATTGTAAAATTTTGTAACACGTTTAGATCGACGTTTAAATTATAAACATATTCAGTATATCAGTATATAATACTACCAGGGGATGGGGTTTTAGGGGAAATATTGTCAGAGGACAATGTATCAGGGAAATTACTATTAGAGGACAATATATATATATCAGGGGACAATGTATCAGAGGAAATATAACCATAGTACACTATTATTAGAGGACAATATGTCAAGGGAATATCATTAGAGGACAATATATCAGGAGAATATTATTAGAGGACAATATTATGAAAGAACAATATATCAGGGGTAATATTATCAAAGGACAATGTATAATGAGAAATATTATCGAAGGACAATGTATCAGGGGAAATATTATCAAAGGACAATGTATCAGGAAAAACATTTTCAAATGACAATATATCAGGGGAAACATTTTCAAAGGACAATATATCAGAGGAAACATTTTCAAAGGACAATGTATCAGGGGAAATATTATCAAAGGACAATATATCAGAAAATATTATCAAAGGACAATATATCAGGAAGGACAATATATCAGGGGAAATATTATCAAAGGACAATATATCAGGGGAAATATTATCAAAGGACAATGTATCAGGGAAACATTATCAAAGGACAACATATCAGGGGAAACATCAAAGGACAATGTATCAGGGGAAATATTATCAAGAGACAATATATCAGGGAAATATTACCAAAGGACAATATATCAGGGGGAAAATTATCAATGGACAATATATCCGAGGAAATATCATCAAAGGACAATGTATCAGGGGAAATATTATTCCCCAGTTGACACTTTATCGGTGAAATACTCCCCCTGTGGATATCCTATCAAGATAAATTCTCTCACTTTATCAGGGTAGATACCCCAGTGGACACTTTATCAGGGTAAATACCCCAAGTGGACACTTTATCAGGGTAAATACCCCAAGTGGACACTTTATCAAGGTAAGTATCCCCGGTGGACACTTTATCGGAGTAAATATCCCCACTGGACACTTTATCAAGGTAAATATTCCCGGTGGACACTTTATCGGAGTAAATTTCCCCACTGGACACTTTATCAAGGTAAATATCCCCGGTGGACATTTTATCAAGGTAAATATCCCCGGTGGACACTTTATCAGGGTAAATATCCCCGCTCGACACTTTATCAAAGTAAATATCCCCGGTGGACACTTTATCAAGGCAAATATCCCCATTGGACACTTTATCAAGATAAATATCTCCGGTGGACACTAATATCGGGGTAAATATCCCCGGTGGACACTTTATCAGGGTAAATATCCGCATTGGACACTTTATCAAGGTAAATATCCCCGGTGGACACTTTATCAGGGTAAATATCCCCGGTGGACACTTTATCAAGGTAAATATCCCCGGTGAACACTTTATCAAGGTAAATATCCCCGATGGACACTTTATCAAGGAAAATATCCCCGGTGAACACTTTATCAAGGTAAATATCCCCGATGGACACTTTATCAAGGAAAATATCCCCGGTGGACACTTTATCAAGATAAATATCCCCGGTGGACACTTTATCAAGGTAAATATCCCCGGTGGACACTTTATCAAGGTAAATAGTGGATGCTTTATCAGGGAAATACTCCCATTGGACACTTTGTCAGAGAAAAGATCTCCAGTGGACACTTTATCAATGTAAATATCCCCAGTGGACATTTATCAGCAAAATACCCCACTCAACACTTTATCTAGATTCATGTTAAGTGGAATTCAAATACAATAAATCGAAATAAAAAATAAAACAATACGAATCAGATTGAATTGCTATTACAAAATAATGTCCTAGATGGGGATATTCCCGGGATGATTCGCTATCCATATGAGACGAAAAAAAACTGTTTCTGACGCTATGAGTTTCAGGATATATGTGATATTAAAATACGTAGTAATAGTATTGACAAGCCTTATTTTGTTGAATCTATAACTATATTTCAATGCAATGCTATATACATTCCAACTCTATTATCAGCTGGGAGAGTCAAACAAACATTGTTGTACAAACATTTATATTTGTGTGTGCACGCCGGTATAACATAACATCTATATCATTTATGTAAAGTCTGACATTATAATGGTGGCCTCTCCCAGGTCGGTATAATAGCATTCCTGAGCAATATGAAGTTGAGCGTCCTGAGAACCGCGGATTAAACGAAATCATTTCAATAGGGAAGACATGTAAAGGTGAAGTGGAGTGTTTACAAGCCAATCGTTCAATAGATCATAGATCGGTGCCCATTTTACTGGTCAGATTAATGAAAACTAAATATACATTGCTCTTTCGGAGGCCACGCTGATTCGTACTGATAGACATTGTCATGACTGGTGACGATTTCGGGAACCCTGGAAACCTGTGACTTTGAATGAATTCGGGAACCCTGAAAGCTCGTTCATGTGCATGTAAAGATACGACCAGATATTCACGGGAAAAAAGGGTTGCCGTACCACATTGTTTTGTCAGACATGTTCCGCGAATTATTGTAACAATATCAAAAAGTTTTTCCGTCACTCGTTTTGATTTCAGGTCGTGCTTTCAATCGATTGATACGTATACTATACCCAAATTGATCAGTTCGAGAAAATATTGACTTTTCACGTGCATGGATTAAAGGCCTACATTTTGGCGAATATAGGCCTGTATACTTGTCAGATTCAATTTCATCCTGAAGACGCTATATTGTCTCAGCTTGACAGAAATTAGATATAGACAATTAAGCTATCGTATTGTTTCCATCTTCCACGCACCACAATCACCATCCTCACGTGTCCGATTAAATATCGTCAGTCGGGATTTGATTTGATTTGACTGGGTTCGCGCAGATGCATAAAATCACATACAGTAGGAAATTAACAGAGAGTCATGGTATAAAGTTGGTTAGAAAATCGTCTTCATTACAGACCTTGTGTTTTGTCCCAATTTGCGGTTGCTCTGACTTATAATATAAAATTTCTTCCAGTATTTTTAATGATCGATGTGTCTATGGTCTCTTGAAAGCATGGAAAATTAGTCCGCATGATTCACACAGTGGGTCCAAGCAACAGTTGACGCAGAGGCCATATAATCTCTTTGCGCAGCCGCAGTTGATCTCCAGGACCTTGAACAGCGGAGTGATATACCAGACGTGTAGGAAGGCAATCTGTGAGAATTGACAGCCCCAGGACATGGCGAGACAGATACCACAGAGGAGGGTGGAAATCTTATAGCACAGGCCCTTCCACAGGTTAAAACATTTGAAGGACGATCTCCATACACAGTCCATACTTCGAACGCCATCGGGCTCTGCCAACACGTCCTCAAACGCCACCTACAAACAGACGAAAACGATTAAAGTCTCTCTGACAACATACCATGCACCTTAATATATACCATTGCATGTTTGGGTGTCTCACTGGTAAATAATTTAAATAAAAGTAGTGTATCACTGATAAGCACACATAACGTATATTGATAATACATTATATATATGAACCCCTACTCGTAACCCTGCGCCAATAGAGAGAGTGTTTGGTAGCAATTGCGAGATCAAAAAAAATAATAAATAAATACACAAATAAATATATTGGCGAGTTCAATCTACGCAAACAAAATACATTATTCCATACATTAAATTTCATAGTGCCTAAGTTATTGCGTTATGGGCACTGAAAGTTATAGAGGTTTAAGGCTGCGTACACGCAATAAACTTTATTAAAGTTTTCAGTCACATCATTATTATGTGAAATACCATTGACACCGTCTCTTGTCGGAAATATTTCGCGCGTCCCATCCTCGCGAGCCAGTTGGGTATCGATTGATCTGCTGCGAGGATTTAAGATTTATCTGGACTTGTGAAGATGAATTCGCCCCATGCTGTTTATGTGAAATCTGACGTTTACATATGAACAACTACTTTTTTATTCCAGAATTTACCAAGGAGCTTTTTCTCGCCCCACTCAAGTGGAATTCACTCATATATGTGCGTGAAATTCATTCAATTAGAGTTGAAAACTCACTCAAGTTGAGTGAAGTTGATTCCACTCAAAGTTTAACTCACTCAACTTGAGTGGAATTCACTCAACTGCAGTGAAATTCACTCAAGTGCTTGAGTGGAGGAATTTCCACTCTTACTTGAGTGAAATTTCACTAAAGTTTTTTCAGAGAGTTGAATGGAAGACTGGGTTTTTGTCACATCAGAACTAAACTTGATGAGCTTTTTCAGTGGATTATTGAACCTATTGATTATTGGATTCTATATATAATTATTCTTTATTTCAAACTGAGCGATGTGGAAACGGTATGGAAAGCCGCTTCGAAATTCATTCAATAAACCTTTACATTTCCCCTACATACTAATAATCTATAAATTTATGATTTATCAGATACACATAAATAGTGAAACAATATTTTGCATTTTCTATCTGAATTGAAGACGATATCAAACACTTACCGCCATATGATTGTTAATGCCATTGGGGTCTCGATTGACCATATCAAGGTCCTCCTCAGTCGACATGATGGTGGCCTTTTCTAGAATACTCTCGAGTTAGTTGGCGACTATTCTATATACGACCCTTCTCGGTTCTCCCTCCAAACTGAACGTTTTACCTGATTACACCAGATTTAATTCTCACCTGATACCTAATTAACGTTCCAGGAAGATAGGTCAGTCTATTGTTTTAGCGATTTGATCATCCGATGTCGCGAGACGGACAACGAGTATCTAGCTAATAATGGCTAGGTAAATTGTTCACGAGTGAACCATGTTTACAAATATATCCTACACGCTGATGACGACCATACAAACCTTGTATATTGTTTAATCTTCAGCCGATTTGACGAAATACGCATTCTCGGCCCACGAAGTAACATTTTTGCGCGTTATTCATCACCTATCATATCGAGAATTGCACAAAACCGAAGTGACGTTTGAAATATCACATGTCTTTACTCTGTATAGAATTATGATTAACTGCGACCACTATATGTACGTTTCAAAAACAACGAAACTTTGGTATACAAATTATGAACAACATAAAAAAATATCCTAACACCCCGTAAATGAAGAAAAACTGTGTTTTTTTTTAAAAAAATTTATCCGCGTTCTGAAATACTATTGTTTGATTTTAAGCCGACCTTAGTGTGCCCACGAACGAACACCCAACGTCCTTCTTAGCTGAGCTGGAACCTTTCGAAATACCATAAATGTTATCACCATCAATTACGTCTTAGATTTCCACACGTTATCGATAAATTTCTAGCTGTTGTCTGAACATTATTATAAATGTAAGTGATAAATGTTACATTCTATAACACTTGTGTCAATAACATCGAGCTAACCAGTGCAATAATCACAAGATTTACCACGGTTATGTGAAATGTACATGTGTCAAGTGCAGGAGTTCATTAGGAGATTCCATTTCACAAGTCGGATGAGGAAAGGGACATCTGCTTTCATACAAGAAACAATCGAATAAAACAACAAATAAATTACAAGATGAAATTTCCTTCTCAAGTTTAACTGTTGTTTACGGAACCGTAGAGGGGACCGTAGAGATAATTATCTCGTCCCACGACATAATTATCTCGTCCCACGACATAATTATCGCGTCCCACGACATAATTATCTCGTCCCACGACATAATTATCTCGTCCCACGAGATAATTATCTCGTCCCACGACATAATTATTTCGTCCCTCGAGATAATTATCTCGTCCCACGACATAATTATCTCGTCCCACGACATAATTATCTCGCCCCACGACATAATTATCTCGTCCCACGACATAATTATCTCGTCCCACGACATAATTATCTCGTCCCACGACATAATTGACCAATGACAACAGGTTTTACAACTACGTTGTTTACGAATGAAAGCGCACGTAACTTGCGAAAAGAAGTGTCTCATATACCGGTATATTCCTCCGAGCAGCTCGCCCAAGCTCTGCGCTGGGTCAACCGTCAGTTCGGGAATTAATGCGACACGTCGTCCCAAATTAACTACTTTGACGATGAGTTTTATTGACAATAGGCTTGTTTTCCTGAACGCCAACAGTATACGGCCTATTGTTTTCTCATCAAAAGAGCTAGAGGAACTACTGCTTTCGCAGGAGTTCGTGATTAAGGACTTGGTGTACATAAAACTAATAAAATCTACGTAGTTCAATCCAGCGTTCATTCTGCACGTATTGCAGTTCACCATGAAACAACTAAATTGGTATATTTTTTAGAGATGTGAAAATTCTGTATCATTAATTAGATGGGATATTTGTGAGGGTTTTTTTACGTTATGACGTCAAGTCTGTATGTTATAATATTGGCAGATCAACGCCATTGTGGCGTTAAAATAATATGGTACGTATTGGCGATTTTCGGCAATTCTCAATCGATTTTAGTGAAAGACAAGAATAAAATTAGTATTTTTTTAGTTAATATACTGTGTGATTTAAGTTTCAATGTTGTACGACAAATTGTATCCGAAATATCGCTGAAAACGTCTGAGATATATTATCTGAGACAGACAGTACGTTTATTTCTATGGTTTCTTTGTGAAAACTAGTTGAGAATTCATATTTCTCTTGTTTGTGTATGAAGACATACTGAGCAAATGGCTGGAATCTCAAATGAAACACAAACCAATTTTATAGAGAAAAAAAAAAAAAAATAAGAAAAATTCTTCTCAACGGACGTGTTGATGTTTTTTCGTCCAAATATGCGATTGGATTAGAGCACACTATTCCATTCTCGGAGATGATCGCACGAGATTTGAGCCCGAAATCGTCAATCTATTGCTTTGTTCACTGATCGATTGCAATCTTAATTTAGGCCTACTGGTACGCACTGGCGGTGATAAGTTTACTTACCATGTATTAAGCAACAACTGAAAAAAATGCTTGATAAGAAAAACATTCACTTCTATGTTTTCTTTCTTTCATTTTTTGTTTGTTTGTTGTTGTTTCTTTTTTTTTTTTTTTTTTTTTTTTTTTTTTGGTCGGCCAAGCCTCCCTTGTCTACGCCCTTGCCTCCCCCCATGTACGGAGCCTTCTCGGTTTACTCCTTCTCGGGTTAATATGAAATGTCAGTCACATTTGTATAATGGAAGGAAGTGGTGGAGATCGAGACACCTGTTCAGATGTGTTCTTGTATCCGCTAAAGAAAATGTTGACATCACATTACAGCAGTTGGAGGATTTTCACTCCTAATCATGAATTCTGTTTGAGGGAATGGATAAACTTCACTTCTTTGGTTTTCTCTAGTCAGTCTTGTGTGAAGTCTATGTCAACAGAATTGCATTACAATATGACATCGGCTTTATTGTGAAGTCTGCGTCCGCCTCATACACAGATCCTACAACTCCAGACGAAAAAAACCCAATTGAAACACTCACTTCGTTTAACAACTACATTTCGCCCGAAGGTTTGCAGACTTTTAGTGAACCACGAACATCAAAATTACTATTCCATTCATCCAAACCCAAGAAAATATTTAAATGATCAATGAAATTCTCCTTGTAGTTTGAGGCTGTTTTTTTTTATTGAAGTGTGAAGTCTATGTCAACAGACGTGGGACGAGATAATTATGTCGGGGAAGAGATAATTATGTCGTGGGACGAGATAATTATCTCGTGGGACGAGATAATTTTCCGCGAAAAAAAGATTGTGCATGTCCCCTCTACGGTTCCGTAGTTGTTTCCATCGGGAAATTGATTAACAAAGCGACACAAATAGGTAGGCCTATATATCCATGTAATTTCCCAACAGCTGACTCAGCTGACAAAATCGCTCACAATAAACTCGTCCACTGATACTGGCACGATGCCAGTATCAGATATCACGTAATGCACCACCGGAAGTGAAACACTCTACCAAGAACGATAGGGAAGAGAGACATCGGGGTTTCACCAAACGTAACTCCTGGACCCAGGCATGTGTCATAGGGGTACGCCTATATATGAAAACATTATTTCTAGTCTATTGCATTATTCAAACTGATTATCAACAAAGATTATTATGAAAGGTTGAAAAAATATGGTAAACTTTGACATCCTTTCACCCCTTTGTTGAAAAAAACTCGTCCACTGATATTGGCATGATACTCCCGTCTCGGTTGGCATCGTGCCAATATCAGTGGACGAGTTTGTGTGGTCTCTCAAGTGGGGAGTGATTCTGTCAGAGAAATCAGGCTGTGTGGAACATACGTGGATTTAGGCCTATTTGTGTCGCTTTGTCATCAATTTATCAATTTCACGATGGAAACAACAGTTAAACTCGAGAAAGAAATTTCATATTGTAATTTATTTGTTTGTTTTATTCGATTGTGACTTGTATGAAAGCAGATGTCCGTTTCTTCACCCGACGTGTGAAAGAGAATCTCCCAAATGAACACCTGCACTTGACACATGTACATTTCACACAACTGTTCTAAAACACTCCATATAAATGCACAGTTAGCAAGTTGTTATAGACACCAGTGTTATAGAATTATTAATGAGAAGATTCCTTTCATTGTCAGCCCAAATTTAACAAGATCCGTCATATTCCTCGCAAGTTTTAGCGCATTTAACTTCCACCTCATTCCAAACGAAAAACTGGGTCAGTTGTGTAATCGTTGAAGCAAATGAAATGATAGCGAAGTTGTTAACGAGAATGAAACGAGAAGAAATGAGACGGATCTTGTTAAATTTGGTCTAAAAACGAAGGGAAATTATTCATTAATAAATATATGTGAGTTAAGTGTTGTATGTAGAGCGACCGAATATTTTTTTAAATATTTTTTACTGGGATGAGGTCGCGCGATCCCGTGGTCGCTCCCATTTGCGTTTTTTGACGGGAGGAAACTCTGAACCCAGCCAGGCAATCTGTCAGAAATTATCCGTAGTGTGGCTGAAGGGCATCGCCCTGTTTCATGAACCTAACACCCCATCCGTTAATTTAAAATAAGATGACAAATGTGGCACTGCACGCGCCTCCTGAATGACTATCACCAGTATGTAGTATATACACCGGGTTTTTATGCCTAGCCCCTACTATAGTATAATTGGTTGGTGGGTTCCTGGTGGGCACAGGTTCCTGTTGCTTTAATGTATGTTGCTCAGAAGCAGCAGGAACTTGATAATGTGATGTCTAGCACTGTAATATCACTTGTCTTTATTGCACCATGTAAGCGTCCTGCCTGTGTCTTGTGTGCTGTCCTCGGTGTTTTAATTTGGTGGATGGTGGGTCTCGGGTTCCATGATTGCTTCAAAGATACTTCTTTGAACCAACAGAAATGCAACTTGACTGGGTGGTGCCTCGTTGGTTCATCACTTTTGCATAATTACTCTAATAGGTTATAGTCACACATACCCTGTGTATACTACATAGCGGTAGTTTTTTTCCCCCAATTTTTCTATAATATGTTATTTCAAAAGTTGCGAGTGCCTCAGGTCAATTCTCATACAAATGCGAATAAATAATTTGGTACCATGAAAGAATATACTGGTTCCATTATCCACTGACCTCCGTTCAGATAGTGGAAATATTTATCAGTCAAGATATTCATATATTCCAGCTTCTATTTATATTCAAATGAAGGGAAAATCATCGATTTTGATAATTTTGCGACAAATTTCCTTAAATTTCATATATTTAATATACGCCATAATGATAAGATTAGCAATCCTGCATGTAACCCCAGTTGAAAAATCCCGAAATGGAGAGCGACACTTGTGTACAAGTTCTGTCCAGTGATTATATTCGTGTCGCATTAAATGGGAGATTACGGATTTTCCAGGGACTTGCATCAAATCAGCCGATGTCCTGTGCAGAAGAAAAGAAAGAGTACGTCTATATTGCGTAAGAATATTGGTTGGTCATATATGCAAATATACTACTAAGTCATGGGCGGAACTGTTCCTTCATGTGACCGGAAATGTTCTGTCATGTGACCTGATGATTCTCGTGCATGTATTCGAAGGATAATTTTGTTTCCGTTTTTTTGGCATACAACATTGGCCCGACAGTGAGAAACAGACTGGATATCTCTCATCGTGAAACCGGCTGTTGGAAGTAAAACCGACCCAATGATGGCCGCCAACTTGAACATGGACCTCAACAGGGATCCAAACCATATCAACAGTCATATAGCTGTAAGTTCAACTAACAATAACTTGCGACTCATGGAATTTGGTGTGACAACGCCGTCAATTTGATGAGTCCATAGCAGGAGAAAAATGGCCGACAATACATTTTCGATGCACGGACGGTTGCAAAAGAATTGCAGTCGCACAGACCGACAGACCGACATTTCAGTTTTACGAGGCAAATATTCTCCTTTGATAGCTTTGTATGGCATCTATTTTCAAAGCATCTGTTCTATTTTGATAGGTTTGTATGGCATCTATTTCTAAGGCATTTATTCCCCTTTGATAGATTTTGTATGGCATCTATTTTCAAGGTATCTGTTCTCTTTTGATAGATTTGTAGGACCTCTATTTCCAAGGCATCTATTCTCCTTGGATAGATTTGTATGGCATCTATTTTCAAGGTATCTATTCTCTTTTGATAGATTTGTATGGCATCTATTTCCAAGGCATCTATTCTCCTTGGATAGATTTGTATGGCATCTATTTCCAAGGCATTCTATTCTCTTTTGATAGATTTGTATGGCATCTATTTCTAACTTATAAGGCATCTATTCTCTTTCGATAGATTTGTATGACCTCTATTTCTAAAGCATTTTTTCTCCTTTGATAGATTTGTATGGCATCTATTTCCAAGACATCTATTCTCTTTTGATAGATTTGTATGGCATCTATTTCCAAGGCATCTATTCTCCTGGGATAGATTTGTATGGCATCTATTTTCAAGGCATCTGCTCTCTTTTGATAGATTTGTGGGACATCTATATCCAAGGCATCTATTCTCCTTTGATAGATTTGTATGGCATCTATTTCAAAGACATCTATTCTCTTTTGATAGATTTGTATGGCATCTATTTCCAAGGCATCTATTCTCCTGGGATAGATTTGTATGGCATCTATTTTCAAGGCATCTGTTCTCTTTTGATAGATTTGTATGACATCCATTTCTAAGGCATCTGTTCTCCTTTGATATATTTGTATGGCATCTATTTCTAAGGCATGTATTCTCCATTGATATATTTGTATGACATCTATATCCAATGTATCTATTCTCCTTTGATAGAAATGCATGGCATCTATATCCAAGGCATCTGTTCTCCTTTGATAGAATTGTTTGACATCTATATCCAAGGCATCTATTATCTTTTGATAGATTTTTTATGACCTCTATATACAAGGCATCTATTCTCCTTTGATAGAATTGTATGACATCTTTATTAAAGGCATCTGTTCTCCATTCATAGATTTGTATGACATCTTTATCCAAGGCATCTATTCTCCATTCATAGATTTGTATGACATCTATATCCAAGGCATCTATTCTCCATTGATAGATTTGTATGGCATCTATTTTCAAGGCATCTGTTATCTTTTGATAGATTTGCATGGCATCTATTTCTAACTTCTAAGGCATCTATTTTCTTTCGATAGATTTGTATGACATCTATTTCTAAAGCATCTATTCTCTTTTGATAGATTTGTATGGTATCTATTTCCAAGACATCTATTCTCCTTGGAGAGATTTGTATGGCATCTATTTTCAAGGCATCTGCTCCCTTTTGATAGATTTGTATGACATCTGTTTCTAAGGCATTTATTCTCCTTTGATAGATTTTGTATGGCATCTATTTTCAAGGCATCTATTTTCAAGGCATCTATTCACATTTGATAGATTTGTAGGACCTCTATTTCCAAGGCATCTATTCTCTTTTGATATATTTGTATGGCATCTATTTCCAAGGCATCTATTCTCTTTTGATAGATTTGTATGGCATGTATTTCTAAGGCATCTATTCTCCTTTGATAGATTTGTATGGCATCTATTTCCAAGGCATCTAATCTTCTTCGATAGATTGTATGGCATCTTCCTTTGATATATTTCCATGGCATTTTTTTCTGCGTCTATTCTCCTTTGATAGATATCTATAGCATCTTTTTCTATGCCCTCTTTCTCCGTTGATAAATTTCTATAGCATATTTTATAGGGCATCTCTTATTCTTTGATAGATTTCTAGATCATATATTTTCTGTGGCATATTTTCTCCTTTGATTAATTTTATAGCATCTTTTCTTAGGACATCTTTTCTCCGTTGACAGATTTCTTTAGCGTCATTTTCTAGAACATCTATTATCATTTGATAGATTTCTGCAGCATCTTTTATTGCATCAATTCTTTAATATATGTCCATAGAATCATTTTCCGGGGCATATCTTATTCTTTGATAAATTTCTATACCATTCTCTGGGGCATCTCTTATCCCTTGACAAATTTTATATAACATCTTTTTCTGGTGCAAATATTCTCCTTGAACAAATTTTTATGGCATCCCTTCTCCTTTGATCGTTGATGTATTTCTAGGTTATCTCCTGTACTTTGATAGATTTGTATAACATCTCTCCTTTTAGTAGATCTGCTCATCTGCTTCCAAAGCTTTCTATGGCATAGACTTAAGGTCTTTGTTATGGCATCCATTCTTGTAACCTTGCCTTGACAAGCCTCTTTCCAGTTATAGCAGTACGACTAGAATATTTACACAAAATTCCTCGCCCATGTCGAAATTGTATTACAAGCGTCTGGTCCGTCATTCATAATTCAGCCGTCGTCCATTAGAGAATATCCGCGTCCATAATCCAAAGACCTATTCCATATTCCATATAACAGTATTAGCACCAAATTCAAAAAGACAATCATAGTTTACATCAACATAGGCTTGTTTCCTGCAAGAGAGAAGCGGTCAACAGTTTTCAATGATGCCGGCAAGACATCATGATGTTCCAAAAATATCAAATCCGTATCGCTGATCAGTATTCTTAATCCATAATATTCGTTGTAAAGTCATCTAAAGAATGATGTATCTCAGTCACGCTTTGATTGTGACTCTTCATATGAGTACCATGAGGATCTTGAAGTACATGGGTTCATACGGCCCCTAGCCCCGGGTTAAGCGGAATTAGGCACAAGTTACGAAACGTAACGCCATAGATCTTGCACGCTACGCTCGTATTTTGCTATCAGCATGCGATATATATCGCCAAATTTGAGAAACTTTGAGTGGAGGCGCTTGGTGATGTAGCCCTGTTTTATAAGTTTCTGCAACGATGCTTTGTGGCGTTGATTAAAATCGTCACATTTAACACAGGATCTAGCAAATGCTACTAGGCGTGATATGTATACGCCATACGCAGGTCCCACTGCAATATTACTGTCCAGAAAGGGATAGTTTACGATGTCGAAATTGTAATCATCTCTTTTGTCATACAGTCGACGAGAGAGAATGCCCGCTTCATTATACCCCCCCGCAACGAAGTTAGGGGGGGGGGGTATACTGGAATCGGCTTGTCCGTCTGTTCGTGTGTCTGTAGACACAATTTTGTCCAGACTACTCCTAAGATTTTGCTTCTATTTTAATGAAACTTTACATATGTGTTACCTATGGTTTGAAGATGTGCATGTCCTATTTTCAAGGCAAAATTTAAATTTTTGACATATTTATGACGTTTTGAACTTTATAGGACTTTATGGCATGTATTTCTAAGGCATCTATTCTCCAGTGATAGATTTGTAGGACATCTATTTCCAAGGCATCTATTCTCCTTTGATAGATTTGTATGGCTTCCATGTCTAAGGTATCTATTCTCCTTTGATAGATTTGTATGGCATCTATTTCTAAGGGATCTATTCTCTTTTGATAGATTTGTATGACATCTATTTCCAAGGCATCTATTCTCCTTTGATATGGCATCTATTTCTGAGGCATATATGCAGGCGCTTTCAAAAACCGATCCATTCAAAGCCCGTTCCTTCTCATTCACCAAACGCTATATAGACGATCTTCTCGCTGTGGATAATCGCTATATAAATGACGCAGTGAAGGATATATATCCACCTTCACTGGATTTAAAGGAAACTACAGACAGCCCTACAGGCACATCATATTTAGATCTATATCTCTATAAAAATGAAGCGGGCATTCTCTCTCGTCGACTTTATGACAAAAGAGATGATTACAATTTCGACATCGTAAACTATCCTTTTCTGGACAGTAATATTTCAGTGGGACCTGCATATGGCGTATACATATCTCGCTTAGTAGCATTTGCTAGATCCTGTGTTAAATGTGACGATTTTAATCAACGTTACAAAACATTGTTGCAGAAACTTATAAAACAGGGCTATTAGTAAGCCGGCCAAGGACACGAAATGTAACTTTTAATGGCATTGCTTGTTACAAATGGATACCCATGCTAAATTAGTTCTTTGTGTGGTTGGGTTCAAGGTAGGAGGGGATACCACCTGGATTTTTGGCATTAAAGGCCATTTTGAGGTCACTATTTGGGTCAAATAAGGTCAAAATTGGTAAAAGTCGTTCCTAAATTAATTTTCATTGTGATGACCGGTATACACACTAATTGGTATTATGTACTGTAGGATTTTAACACGGGTATGGCTAGCTCGTTAATTATTGGAATTGAGGTCATTTTAGGGTCGCTTTACGGGTTTTATTTCATATTTATTGTGCTGTTCGTTCAGTACTTTTGTATGCAGTACGTTTCAAGGTCGGGGTAGATACCAAGACAAATTTGACAATTTGAGGTCATTCTGAGGTCATTTCGAGGTCAAACAAAGATGGCTAAAAGATGGGCCTGAAAACAATTTAAATCCGTTTTGTATGAAACTCTTTGTATAAGAAATGGGTATCAAATTTGAAGCAGTTCTAGGGGGTAAATTTTAAGATATGTATAGTTTATGGTATTTCAGTATTTTTGTTTGTGAATTTTTGGCAACATGCATTTTCTTTTAGATTGGACCTTCCCAATCAAGATAATTGTTGGTGCGAAGTTTTTTGAGGTAGTTTGAAGTTGTTTGAGTTACCGGTAACCCTTTCTGGCCTAACGATAAGGAGTTCGGAAATTTAGTGCCCTTTTGAACATTGGCGGTATCACCAGAATGATTGAAAATCGAGAGCGAAGACGTTTTGGAATATTATATTTGGCTAATTTTAAGCTCATTTTTATAATTCTAGTGATTAACCATCATGCGTTAACTCAAAATGGCGCTCATGTGGGTTCATCCATAAATCGCCCTTTTCAGGTTATTCATATAACAGGCATCATTCTAACCTCATTATACAAATTTATCAAAACCGAGGGATCTCTAAGCTTAGCCCAGCATCCTGTTCCCATTGTGAATCTATTTACATATCCCAAAGATCAAGATTTAACGGTCAAATTGAAAATAGCGGCCATATGGGGTCATCTGAAGATCACACTTTTTCCTGTTGTCCGTGTAGTTCGAGCCAGTATTCTTACCTCAATGGACAAATTTATCAAAACCAAGGGGATCTCTATGCAGAGCCTAACATCTAATGCCCATTTTGAATCTATCTACATATGCCAAAAACCAAGATTTGATGGTCAAATTCAGAATGGCGGCCATGTGAGGTCATCTGAAAATCACACTTTTGTTCGTTGCTCGTATAGTTCAAGGTGTTATTCTTAGCTCATTATGCAAATTTATCAAAACTGAGGGATCTCTAAGCATAGCCCAACATCCTATGCTCATTTTGAATCTACTTTCGGATCCCTCAGATCAAGATTTGATGGTAAACTTCAAAATGGCGGCCATTGGGGTCATCTGAAAATAATACTTTTTCATGTTGCTCGTATAGTTCAAGACACTATTCTTCGCTCATTGTGCAAATTTATCAAAACCGAGATATCTCTATGCATAGCCTAACATCTTCTGTTCATTTTGAATCTATTTCCATATGCCAAAAATCAAGATTTGGTGGTTAAATTTAAAATAGCAGCCATATGGGGTCATCTGAAAATCACACTTTGGCTTGTTGCTGGTATAGTTCAAGACATTAATCTTAGCTCATTATGCATTTTGTTTTCAAAACCGAGAGATTTCTAAGTATAGCCAAACATCCTATGCCCATTTTGAATCTATTTACGTATGCCAAAAATCAAGATTTGAAGGTGAAATTCAAAATGGCGGCCATATGGGGTCATCAAAATGATGAACTCACTCATTTGGTCGTTGCTCGTATAGTTCAAGGCATTATTCTTAGCTCATTATGCAAATTTATCAAAACTGAGGGATCTCTAAGCATAACCCAACCTCGTATTCTTATTTTGAATCTACTTGCATATCCCTAAGATCAAGATTTGATAGTAAAATTCAAAATGGCGGTCATATGGGGTCATCTAAAAATCATACTTTTTCATGTTGCTCGTATAGTTCAAGGCACTATTCTTCGATCATTGTGGAAATTTATCAAACCGCGATATCTCTATGCATAGCCTAACATCTTATACCCATTTTGAATCTATTTCCATATGCCAAGATATTCCGCCTATGTACTCATTCGTAATAATTAGTATTATGGATATTAATTTATAATCGATTTGTACCCATTTTGACCAAAAAGTTATCCTAAAATGACCTTATATTAATATATATCAAATATTAATTTGAATAAATAACGTGTTCTATGACAAATTTAAACCTTGCGCTACATACAACCAATTCAGTTTGGATAGTCATTCGTAACAGTTAAAACTGTGGATATTCATTTATAAACGATTTTTGCACATTGTAGATCGCGTTGGACCCAAAAGTGACCCTAAAATGACCACAATTCAAATAATTAACGTGTTGTCTATGGATACCTCCAACCGTACACTACATTCAACTAATTCAGCTTGGATACTCATTGATAACAAATACTACTGTACATATTAAGTTATAACCGATTTTCGCCTATTTTTGACCTTATTTGACCCCAAAGTGACCCTAAAATGACATTAGTTATAATAATTAATGTGTTATCTATGACTAACTTAATCTCTACACTACATACTACTAATTCAGCTTGGATACGCATTGGTAACAAACAGTACGATAGATATTAATTTATAACTGATTTTTACCCATTTTTGACATTATTTGACCCCAAAATGACCTTAATTGACCAAAATCAGGGTGGTATCCCCTCCTACCTTGATCCCTACCACTCAAAGAACTAATTTAGCATGGGTACCCATTTGTAACAAAAAATGGCATCGAAAGTTTTTAAAAGCGTTTTTGAGGTACTTGACCGGCCTACTATATTCCACCAAGCGTCTCCACTCAAAGTTTCTCAAATTTGGCGATACATATCGCATGCTGATAGCAAAATACGAACGTAGCGTGCAAGATCTATGGCGCTACGTTTCGTAACTTGTGTCTAATTCCGCTTAACCCGGGGCTAGGGGCCGTATGAACCCATGTACTTCAAGATCCTCATGGTGCTTGTATGAACAGTCACAATCAGAGCACAATCAGAGCGTGACTGAGATACATCATTCTCTAGATGACGAACTTGCAACGATTATTATGGATTAAGAATACTGATCAGCGATACGGATTTTATATTTTTGGAACATCACGGCATCATTGAAAACTGTTGACCGCTTCTCTCTTGCAGGAAACTAGTCTATGTTTATGTATACTATGATTGTCCTTTTGAATTTGGTGCTAATACTGTTATATGGAATATGGAATAGGTCTTTGGATTATAGACGCGGATATTCTTTAATGGACGATGGCTGAATTATGAATGACGGACTTCACGCTTGTAATTTGCCATTTTCAGGATCTATTCCCATGTAGACTATTTTGTCCGGACTACTAAGATTTTGCTTCTATTTTAATGAAACTTTATATATGGGTTGCCTATGATTTGAAGATGTGCATGTCCTATTTACAAGGCAAAATTATAGTTTTTGACATATTTATGACGGTTTGAACTTTGCCATTTTCAGGATCTATTCCCATGTACAGATAAGTTTCTAGTGTAATCAACTACTACTATTTTTATCAGAAGGTTCTGAAACTTTGTAGACATGTTTGAAGATTTGCATCTCCTATTTGTGACCTGAAATATTATTTTTTTTCAAAATTACCCAGACTTGGAATGACCAGTATATTATTGTTTTTATACTGTAGTGACATATTACTCAGAACGGCAGACTTGTGTCTTGCAGGGCGGGGGGTATCTCAGTTATCCCTTAGGATATCAGTTAAATCTAGTTTTTATAGAGATATAGGTCTAAATATGATGTGCATGTAGGATTATCTGTAGTTTCCTTCAAATCCAGTTTAGGTGGATATATATCCTTCACTGCGTCATTTATATAGCGATTATCCACAGCTAGAAGATCGTCTATATAGCTTTTGGTGAATGAGAAGGAATGGGCTTTGAATGGATCGGTTTTTGAAAGCGCCTGCATATAGTCATATTCATAAGAGAACAGATATAAGTCCGCCAACAGGGGCGCACAATTAGTACCCATTGGAATACCTATATGCTGCTGATATATTGTGTTGCCAAATTTCACATGGATATTATTAATGAGAAATTCAAGCAACTCTATAAACAAAGAAACATCCCATGAATGATATCTCTTGTATGCAGTAGAGCTAAAGAATGCTTTATGGCATCCGACATTAATATATCTACAACACAGATACTATTAATGAACTTAGGCGGTCAATAAGGTCCTGATGAGGGATTGTCGAGAAATTCCATGTGAATACATGTCTATACCGTATGTGACCTTTAGCATCAAGTTCTTCCGTAAGACATTTTGAGTTTTTCAATATCCACATACATTTAACGCCAGAGTTTTTAGCCCACCATCACCAGATGGTGGGCTGTTCAAATCGCCTTTCGTCCGTGGTCCGGCGTCCGTCGTCCGTCCGTAAACAATTCTTGTTATCGCGATTTCTCAGGAACTACTGCACGGATCTTTCTGAAATTTGGTACACAGGTTCCCCTTGGGGTCTAGTTGTGCAGATAACTTTTCTGGTCCGATTCGAAAATCCAATATGGCCACAGGGCGGCCATCTTGGATTTCCCCGTGAAACCTTGTTATCACGATTTCTCAGGAACTACTGCGCGGATCTTTCTGAAATTTGGTACACAGATTCCCCTTGGGGTCTAGATGTGCAGATACCTTTTCTGGTCCGATTCGAAAATCCAATATGGCCGCAGGGCGGCCATCTTGGATTTCCCCGTGAAACCTTGTTATCGTGATTTCTCAGGAACTACTGCACGGATCTTTCTGAAATTTGGTACACAGGTTCCCCTTGGTGTCTAGTTGTGCAGATAACTTTTCTGGTCCGATTCGAAAATCCAATATGGCCACAGGGCGGCCATCTTGGATTTCCCCATGAAACCTTGTTATCGCGATTTCTCAGGAACTGCTGCATGGATCTTTCTCAAATTTGGAACACATGTTCCCCTTGGGGTCTAGTTGTGCAAGATACCTTTTCTGGTCTGATTCGAAAATCCAATATGGCCACAAGGCGGCCATCTTGGATTTCCCCATGAAACCTTGTCATCGCGGATTCTCAGGAACTATTTCACGGATCTTTCTCAAATTTGGTACACAGGTTCCCCGTAGGATCTAGTTGTGCAAGATACCTTTCTGGTCCGATTCAAAAATCCAATATGGCCAAAAGGCAGCCATCTTGGATTTCCCCATGAAACTTTGTTATCGTGATTTCTCAGGAAGTACAGCATGGATATTTCTCAAATTTGGTACAGAGGTTGCCCTTGGGGTCTAGTTGCGCAAAATACCTTTTTCGGTTCGATTCGAAAATCCAATATGGCCACCAGGCGCCCATCTTGGATTTCCCATGAAACTTTATCGTGATTTCTCAAGAAGTAATGCATGGATCTTCCTTAAATTTGGTACACAGGTTTTTTGTGGTCCAGTTGTGCAAGATACCTTTTTTGTTCCGATTCGAAAATCCGATATGGCCGCCAGGTGACCATCTTGAATTTTCCCTTGAAACATTATTATCGTCAATCTCAGGAACTAATTCATGGATTCTTTCTGAAATTTGGTACACAGGTTCTACATGAGGCCTAGTTGTGCAAGATGCCTTTTTTGGTCCGATTCCAAAATCCAAGTTACTCTTGAAATTAATACGGTATTCCCGTGTTGTGATGTTGCATCACATGAGTCGGCGGATCAAACATTGGGACATATTCTATATAGTGACTATAGAGAATATCCGTACCTTCACCTTCCATATCAAGGAGTTCAAATAATTCAGAATTAAAATATATTTCTTCAAATTTTATATCAATTTTCTTAATCCAGTGAACTGTTTTGTCTGCCGACGGGTCGGCTACATGAAGAGACGTCACTCTTGTGACACAACGTTACAACTCGACAACTTTAGACTACTGCATGTTTCGATCCAAGGGAGATAATCAGGATTCAAACACTTTCGAAGTTTCAAGATTACTGCGCGGATCCCTTCAGTATTAAGTATTGTACCATGTTACTATTTTTGAGCATGGTATCTTAAAAGAGATATCTCAAACTAGCCCAGTAAACAGAACAGAATTAGCATTCGTTCCTAATTATAAAATCTTAAGTATGTTTCATAGCTCATGCCAAAGGTTCAAAGACATTTGTCTTCGCTTCCAGTACCCAATGATGACACGTGCAAAAAAAATACTACAAAGCGAAGACGAATGATCCTCCGGACATTCACTATCAGACTAACTTTGCTCTTTTCTCTTGTACTATTACAACTGACATAAGTACAGTTTCTAGAAATCTTGAAACTCCTTAAACTTAGAAAGATGATATCTTGGTGTTTTCCAGTGTCCCATTTTTTATCTTTTTCGCTCAGATTCGAAATTCTGTAAACAAAATTACAAATCAATCGTTTGTTCTTAGTAACAATGGACAAAAAGATCCTCTTGTCACTAGCTTGCAATTATCGGACAATGGTGGGCGCCAAGATCCTTCAGGATCTCTCGTTAGAAATAGTGGCGCAATACCTTTCCCAAAATGTTTTTACCTCCTGAAGGGCCCTCATCAACAGGGTTGAAAGAAGCTTAGTGGTGCAGCTTCTAGAACCAGCTATGAATCTAGCTTTGTATGGTGATTTATGCATTTTGGGGGTCCAGTATTCTTCTGGTATATCATTATGTTTAGTTGGAATACAAACATCTCTTTCCTTGAAACGTTTTGTGATTGTTAAATAAATCTTCCAGAGTAAATGCAGTTTGAGAGTAAGTAGACATATTTGATGACGATATGTTTACACTCCATTCTTCAACCAGCACCTGGTAATAGTAATATTTACATATGAATATTATATTATTTGGAGCTTTGTCTGCTGGGACTATGACGAATTTACTCTGGAGATTTGCTAGAACTTCTTGCGAATTGAGGTTTTTCAGTACTTGTTTTGCTTGGGGAAGAGTACTTCTGTCAATATGGCGGATTGTTTCAACGACCTTGCTCTTGGTGAGGTGCAGCCAATCAGCGAGTACTGTAGGTTCAACTTTTCTCGCTTAGACCAATCAATAACGTACTGTTCCAAAGCAGGTCGGCCTTCAGATTTATATTTCTCGGCTCTCTATATTTAGGTCCCTTCATCAGGAGTAAGATCACCAGTC